>QFDX01003042.1:3190-18360 GCA_003315875.1 Lactifluus piperatus | reverse complement strand
CGTGAATTCCATCATCGACTCCAAGAAATTCCAATGCACTTGGGGCTCTTTCTCCGAATGCTATCTACTAGTTGCGGACGCTCCTCCAGGCACAGAAGCCGCCATCTTCGATGTAGACGCGGCCTTCCGAAACGTCCCCACTCACCCGTCTGCGCGCCGGTTCCTGGCTGTGTCGATCGGAGGCCTGATCCACCTCGACCACGTTCTGAATTTTGGCATTTCCCCCGCACCCGGCATCTGGGGCAGGATCGCCGACGCAATGGTTGAGATCTTACTGCACCAGGGAATTGAGGCCCTCATCAAATGGGTCGACGACTTTGTCTTCTTCCGCTACCCTAGACGACCCTCCTCCGCTACCACCGCTAACGTTTACACATACGATGCCAAACTGATCTGGGACATCGGCGAAAGACTAGGCTGGCCATGGGCACCGAACAAATTCGTCGACTTCGCAACCGCCTTCACATACATCAGCTTCTCCTGGGATCTCAACGCTAAGACTGTCGAGCTTCCCAACCGGAAGAAAACGAAATACATCGATAGGCTCTCTCCTTGGACAGCCGACTCCTACCACTCGGCGAAGGAGACCGACAGACTCATTGGGACGCTGAACCATGTCACTCTCGTCGTGCCCGAAGGACGCGCCCACATGGTCTCGCTTTACAAGTTCCGAGGTGGTTTCAAACCCACCACACCGTCATATGTCCTCCACAGATTACCGAATGATGCTCTATCCGACGTACAATGGTGGACAGATAAACTATCTAGCCCATTCGTCGGCATGGACGTCATTCGCCCCCCGGACCCACTAGCACTACAACTCTTCGTAGACGCATCCACAGGATGGGGGATCGGCCTCGTCCTCGACAGCAGGTGGCTCGCCTGGGAACTAAAGGAAGGTTGGCAATCCGATGGCCGCGATATCGGATGGGCAGAAATGGTCGCCGTCGAGCTCGCGCTACACACGCTGGTGACGGCCAAATACTCCAACTGCCACGTTGTGATCCACTCGGACAACGCGGGCGTAGTTGGCGCTCTCGCTGCGGGACGTTCTCGCGGAATACAACAGAATGCGATTCTGAGGGAGATCGTGAAGATCATCCAGGAGCATCATATTTGGGTATCTGCGAAGTGGGTTCCGACCGATGAGAATCCCGCAGACGCTCCATCGCGAGGTCTATTCCCCTCTCGCTCTTTGTTATACGCACATCCGCCTAAACTACCCCATCACCTCCGCACATACGTACATAGAACCGTAGATTACCACGACGCTCGCCTTAGTCAACCGCAATAATGATAACGTTGTGATGTTATACAAATAAGGGTCAACAAATCCTTCTCATCTCCACCATCACTAAGTGTCGAAACCTCTCATCACCGTCCCAATGGCCCCCATCAGACCCCGCCGCGACCATCATTCCCACACGACGGCCAAGGGACACGACCGCAATCCCCCGGAGACCAACGATCCGCGCAGCGATACTCAGTCCGCTCGCCAACATAGATTTGCCCCATACATCACTACTCGCCCATCTAGCCGACCATCTCCGCGCCGACCCCACAGCTCACCTACACAGATCATACCCCACAACCTATCTAGCCGACCATCTACGCGTCACAAACCTACTAGCCGACGCTCCCTATCCAACATCCTTCCCGCGAACCTCCTGGAACATATGAAGGTCATTGAAAACCACTCGACCAGCGAGACCACCAGGAAGAAGGACGAGAGTAGAGTGAGGGAATACCTGGCCTATTGTGAAGGCCTAGGCATCCGTCCGAGCGACGCCTTCCCCGCGCCTCACAAACTAGTCGCGGCATGGGCATCCTCATTCGCTGGACGCTACTGCGGGAAGACGGTGAGTGCCAAAATTTCCGCCATCAAGAAATACCATGGGGAACTGGGCTATCTCTGGGACTATGACGACACACTCCGCAGGATGGTCAAAGGTATAGAGCACATGCGGCCGGCACACTCATACAGACCGCGACGCGCACCCGTCACGATCGCTATGCTCCTTGACATTGACAAAGGCCTCGACCGCTCGGACCCACTGGACATAGCCGTCCGCTGCGTCGCACTTCTCTGCTTCTTCTGCCAACTCCGCGCGGGCGAAATACTCTGCCCATCCTCGGACATCGCGAAATTCGACCCTAGTCACCACGCCACATTCGCTAACATATCCGCCTCGACGGCTGAGAACGGAGCCTCGAATCTCCATCTCCCATGGTCCAAGACAGCGAAAGGACGAGGCGACGACGTCTGGATCCCTAGGCAGGAGGCTCCGTTGGACCCCATTCACGCACTGCACAAACATTTCATCAAAAATCGTTTGGAGTTACAACACCCTATCGCCGCCTATCACGATTCGACCGGACGACTACTTACGCTCACGCGATCGACGTTCATTCGTCGCATCAACCAAATCCTTCGCGCCTCGAAGAAGAACTACCCCAAGATCACGGGACACTGCCTCAGGATCGGAGGCACCACATTCTATCTCGTGTCAGGCGTGCCCCCTGATATGGTAAAGAAATTCGGTCGCTGGCGTTCGAATGCCTTCCTCGAATACTGGAGATGTCTCGACTATCTCGGCGCCTTACACATTGAGATGCTCCCTCAACATCCGCGGATGCAACCCCGAAACAAACCTTCGGCTTGACTCCAGTCATCGGGTGAGCCTTCGTTTCACTATGACGCGCCTCTGGCTTGCTTCGCCTCTGGGTATCTCGTAGTCGAACTCTGCTCACCCCGACGCGTATTCCCAGAATCCGGCCGCCGGATGATGATAATCCATCTTCGGATTCCGGGACGTCGCATCCGCTCCCATCTCCGTTAGGATGTCCACTCAAGTGGAATCATGGTAATGACGCCACGTTCTGTTGTAATCCACTAGATTTGTAATACAATCTCGGCATTAAACTACTCTCTGTCTGATCCTTAACGACGAGGATCTTATCACGAACTAAGGAGACAAAATTGTAAGTAGACGTCGAGTACGCGAGAGTAGTCTACTGTCGTTTCGTGACATAAGTTCGTGACATAAGAGATCAATGATAAGGTCATGTGACCTGACGTCTTTTTCTCTGTCCCACATCGTCGCCCCTGAGAACGATGGATTCTGAAAATCGAGGTTTTGTGCCTAAAGCGTCCACCTCGATCGCAAAACAAGTTTTTTCGCCCGCCCGCCCAACACCCAACAAACCAACACGTTCCAGCACACCTAACCACATCAAATTACGGAAGCGCGATCGTTGACCACCGAACCACGCCAACCATTACCAAATCCCATCTGAGTATCAGCCTAACGAGCAGCGATTCGACTGGGAGGGTATCTCGTAGTCGAACTCTGCTCACCCCGACGCGTATTCCCAGAATCCGGCCGCCAGATGATGATACTGTAATCCGTCTTCGGATTCCGGGACGTCGCATCCACTCCCATCTCCGTTAGGATGTCCACTCAAGTGGAATCATGGTAATGACGCCACGTTCTGTCGTAATCCACTAGATTTGTAATACAATCTCGGCATTAAACTACTCTCTGTCTGATCCTTAACGACGAGGATCTTATCACGAACTAAGGAGACGAAACTTCAGTACCACCTCAAACGGGCACCACAATTCCTCGGCACCCTGCCAGTGGCCGTAGCCCCCAGCCAAGTCACTCACAGTCCGATCCCGCAGAGATCCAGCGACCAAAGAGCGTGTAGAAACCTCCTAAGTCCTGACAGAAAACGACCACACTTAGGACATATCGCGTCGCGATATCTAGTCGAGCCACTAATTGCCGCGGATCGGACTGCCACTCCAACACAGTGCGCTCTGTGGTCATGGTGTCCAGGATTTGGCCGCGTGTCACGTCCTGTGCTGTCGGGTGGATGTCAGCTAGTGGCAAGGCTAGTTTGGTAGCCGCGTCCCGGGACTGTGCGAATGCCTGCCATGGCATGTGACAGTGAATGCGGTCTGGAGTATCTCGTAGATATGGTGAGAAGCCATGGGTGGAGGGGAGGGGTCGATAAGTTCATATGCGAATCTCCGAAGCACATCCGACCCAAACCGCAGTAACGTCGTGGCGGCCGTACCCATGCAAGGCGAGCGCACGCGCTCGCTCGTGCCACATAATCTCAGCAAGTTGAGCCAAAAAAAGGCTTATATGCGTAATGAAATAAAGCACCGCAAGAAGAACGTTTGTCGTGTCCCTACTGGAAATGAAGAAGGACATGCGCCCGCACCGATTGTGGTGACCGCAGCGAGGAAGGCTTCGTCTTTGAGGATATGCAAGGGATGTGAAGCGAGGTGCGCCGCAACGAGACATCGGAAGCTGTCATCTTCGGTCTTGGATAGTGTCCGGGTGATGCAGAAACGTACAGTCGACCACTTTTCAGCTTACAATCGCGCGCAGAACCACATGGGAGGCCACCTAGTACAATATCACGCACCTTGACCAGACTATACCTCCCGCAGAGTTATGTCATCTCCTTCTTGGACACATTATACTGGTTTCGTGTCGGTAATAGTTGCGGGATGTTGGCGGTTGGGAACGCGTAATCTCTCTTCGTCGGAGGGAAGGATGCCACGGGACGTGGAGAAGGGTACTAGACTGCAGAGATAGAACATGGGCAAGACAACGGTGGGTCACGTACTGAGAGTAATACGGCCTAATTGTTCAAGCTCCTGACTGACGACTGGTTGAAAGTTGGCGTGTGATGGTCACGTAGTAAAGAGGTATGTTGAGCACGTGTCAGTGGAGATTTTGAAAGTGAAGCTTGAGTTCGAGGGTGACTTAGTGACTTAACGATCATAGCTCGGCCGCGGCGCTCAGAGCTCGGGGGAACTCAAACTGCATGCAGCGATCCCAGACCCAGAAGAACGGGCCTTGAATATTCAAGAATACGGAGATTTGCGGGCAGTGATTATGTGATCTGATCGTTATCGGGTAGATCTAGGCCCGAATCTTACTGTAGGCCAGCCTGTGCCCAGGTTGTTCGTCCTAATCGGTATAGTGGCATAGTTGTAACTGGCACCCAGATATTCCCACACCTCTTCTCACAAGCCATCCGCCCCCGTAACGCTGTCTGTTAGCCCCATGTCCGAGTCAACAACCTCTCCCAATTTTCAGCTTATCATCGATGCCTTGGCCGACTACGCAAACCAGACTGGAATCGACCTTACCAAGCATCCTTTCGCAAACCAGATTCAGAATTGTGACTCTCCAAACGCTATCTTTCAGTTACTGAAAGACAAAGCGGACCAATTTAATGCTTATCGGGACGAACATCGTAAATTGATCAACTGCCTTAACCCTGTAGTCCAGTTCCTCCACGCAGTTAATGGTACCCTTGGAGAGGCCCTTCTTCTCGTGAGCCCCCAAAATAATCTGTCTTTTCTCGTTGTAATTTTACGCTTATACCCGCAGGTACCGTTTCCACCTGCAAAAGCAATATTTGTCGGTGTCGATGTTCTTCTCACCGTATGTACACATTGACTTTTTTGCTGAATTCTCACAATATTTCGGTCTATCAGGCAGTCCGTGGTGTTACCGCAAGCTATGATGCCCTCGTTGAGCTATTTGAATGTGTCGCAAATTTCCTCAAGCGCCTTCATATCTATACCCAAATCCCACACACACCTATCATGACCGATATTGTGGTCAAGATATTGGTGGAGATGCTCGGTGTGCTCGCTCTGGCTACAAAACAGATTAAGCAAGGCCTTTTCAGTAAGTGATTCGTTTCCTAAAACCCATGATTGCTGAACGCTTTGCAGAGAAATTCGCAAAGAAATTGTTGGGAGAGACGGAGATTGAGGCTGTGTTACGGAGATTGGATCGACTCACCCAAGAAGAAGCTCGGATGACCGGAGTCCAGACGCTAGAAGTGGTTCACGGTCTAGTAAACAATATGAAGGTGGTCATGGACGGTACGCAATGCAACTTTCCTTGCGAGGCATCTACCGAACTGTGGTATACTTAGACGGCAAGGCATCAATAACTGAGATCCGACAAGCTTTGGGTATGTTTGTGCATGCGCCTAGTTGTAGGTCACTCCATACTCACTGCTTACATAGTTAACATGCAAGAAACCACCAACGAGATCAACAAGATGAAACGTCAGTCATCCGTTATTTCTTTGGTATGTATCGAAGCTGAATTGGTGTGACAGGGGAGGAATTGCAAAAGGATGTCCGAAGCTGGCTCGCACCCCCAGATCCGTCGAAAAATCACAACATTGCCCGGACAAGTCATCACAGTGGAACATCCACCTGGTTTACCCAGGGGATCTTCGAAGACTGGAAAGAGAGCGGGTCCCTGCTATGGGTCCATGGTAAACGTACGTGACTGTCCTCCTGTCCTTCTTTCTCTTACTGATGGTTCCCATGGTACACATTTCTAGCGGGTTGTGGAAAGACTCTCTTGTGGTATGTGCCTCACCAAGTTCAGTTATCTAGTGCCGTTAAGACCTTGAACTTAGTTCCACTGTCATTGAAGAGTGCAAATCAAATTCCGACACTGGATTATCCCTCATGGCTTATTTCTATTTCGATTTCCGAGATAGCGCCAAGCAGGGTATCCATGGATTCCTTACTTCCGTCCTTCGCCAGCTCAGCGCGAAATCCGATCGTTGCTATCATATCCTTTCCAACCTATATTCGAGGCACGACGCTGGATCCCAGCAGCCAAGCGACCCTGTGCTTAAACAATGTTTAGTGGACATGCTATGCCTTAATGAACAGCCCGTGACCTACATTATCATGGATGCCTTGGACGAATGTCCGAACACGTCAGGAGTGGTGTCCCCCCGAGACAAAGTGATCGAACTTGTCAAGGAGCTTGTCGAATTAGGTGTTCCAACACTCCGACTATGTGTGACCAGTCGCCCTGAAGCGGACATAGTACGGACCTTCGAGTCCTTGTCCTCTCACGCTGTCTGTCTTCATGAAGAGAGTGGACAGAACGAGGATATTGCAAACTATGTCAGGTCTGTTGTCAAATCTGACTGGAGAATGCAAAAATGGCGAGCGGAGGATAAAGAAATGGTGATCGATATTCTTGTGCGAAAGTCCGACGGAATGTAAGTACTCAGGATCTCAATGACTTCACAATTGCTTATGTGAGTCACAACAGGTTTCGCTGGGTTAGTTGTCAGCTAGAAATGCTACGTCACTGCTTTCCTGCAAGCCTTCGCGAAGCTGTGCAAGATATACCGGAGACGTTAGATGAGACTTATGAACGTATTCTGCTGGAGATCAAACCGAGAAACCGGGAATATGCCTATCGACTCCTTCAATGTCTTACTGTGGCGGTACGCCCTCTCCGGGTTGAAGAGCTTGCAGAAGTTCTTGCGATTCGGTTTGATGTCGGGAAACGTCCAGAATATCATTCTGGATGGCGCTTAGAGGACGCTCGCGATGCGGTTCTATCAGCATGTTCAAGTCTAATCTGTATTGTAAATGTGGATGGGTCACCAGTCGTCCAATTTTCGCATTTTTCGGTCCAGGAATTCCTGACATCGGGTCGGCTTGTCCAAGCAGGGGGGGACCTCTCCCATTATCACATTCTTCCTCTGCCCGCACATACTATTCTCGCAGAGGCCTGCCTCTGCACGCTACTCCGACTAGATGTCGATGTCGATAAAAGACGAATGAAGGATTTTCCCCTTTCCCTATATGCTGCCGAGCATTGGGTGGATCACGGTCGGTTCGAGAATGTATCCTCAAGCGTTGAAGAGCTTATGAAGGAGCTGTTTGACGCGGAAAGGCCACACTTCGCAACATGGGTTTGGATATTCGATGTCGATAGACCCTGGGACTGGGTGGAACAGATGTCGAGCGAGCGACCAACGCGGCCGGAAGCAGTTGGGTTGTATTATGCCACGCTGTGTGGATTTCGCAGCCTTGTGGAATACTTGATCACGAACCGTCCGCAGGACATCAATGCCAGAGGAGGTGTGTACGACACGCCATTACGTATTGCCCTTGTAAAGGGATATTTCGACATTGCCCTGCTGTTGCTCGAGCACGGTGCAGATGTAAATGCCCAAGACCACCTGGGCCGAAGTCCGTTGAACCTCGCATCAGCAAGGGGGCGTCATGACATTGTGGAGTTCTTATTGAACGTCAAGCGGGTTGCCGGTGGACAGAATGACAATACTAAGACCGCAATGGACGCGGCTTCACGGGACGGAACACTGGAGGTTGGGCGAGAACAGTTGCAGTATGACTTAGATGTGGACTCACGTGACAAGTCCGGCCGGACCCCATTGAGGTCAGCTTCGCGATCTGGTTATTTGGATATCGTGCGGCTGTTGATCCAGAATGGCGCCGCTATTGAATCCCGTGACAATGATGGCTGGACCCCATTGATTTCAGCTTCGCAAAACGACCATCTTGATGTCGTGCAAGTGTTACTCGACAATGGCGCTGCTGTGAACACCCGTGATAATCAAGGCTGGACCCCATTGAAGGAGGCCTCGAAATCCGGTCATCTGGATATTGTACGTCTGTTAATCCAGAATGGCGCCACTGTTGAATCCCGTGACAATGACGGCTGGACCCCATTGATGTCAGCGTCGCGACACGGCCATGTTGATATTGTGCAACTGTTACTTGAGAATGGCGCTGCTGTGGACACCGGAGACAACGAAGGCTGGACCCCATTGAAGTCGGCCTCGGCATCTGGCCATCTGGATATTGTACGGCTGTTAATCCAGAATGGTGCCGTTGTTGAATCCCGTGACAATGATGGCTCAACCCCATTAATTTCAGCTTCGCAAAACGACCATCTTGATGTCGTGCAAGTGTTACTAGAGAATGGCGCTGCTGTGAACACCCGTGATAATCAAGGCTGGACCCCATTGAAGGATGCCTCGGCATCCGGCCATCTAGATATCGTACGGCTGCTAATCCAGAATGGCGCCGCTGTTGAATCCCCTGACAATGACGGCTGGACCTCATTGATGTCAGCGTCGCGACACGGTCATCTTGATGTCGTGCAAGTGTTACTCGAGAATGGCGCTGCTGTCGACACCCGTGACAATGAAGGCTGGACCCCATTGAAGGAGGCCTCAGCATCCGGCCATCTCGGAATCGTGCGGCTTTTAATCCAGAATGGCGCTTCGGTGGACTCCCATGACAATGACGGCCTCGTTCCGTTACATGAAGCGTCATATCATGGACATCTCAACATTGTACAACACCTACTCGACCACGGTGCAACCGTCAACATCACTCCCCTGAATGGAATATCCGCGTTGCATCTGGCGTCCGCTTTGGGAAAAGTCAGAACCGCTCGCCTTTTGATTGAGCGTGGCGCAGACATCAATTCTAGAGATTATCGCGGCTGGACTCCATTACACATCACAACAGAATTGGGATATCTCGATCTTTTCCTTCTGTTACGTAGCCACAACGCAGATGTAAATGCACTGGATGTGAAGATGAGGACTCCATTGCACATCGCATCAGCTAACGGCCACTCCGACGTTGTGGAGTTGCTCATCCAGGACAACGCCGATGTCGACATGCAAGATGAGGATGGGAAATCTGCACTGAACATAGCATCAAGTAATGGGAACTTCGAGATTGCCCGTTTACTGGTCAAATCTGGATCAAATCTGGATTCGGCAGATAATGATGGTTGCACACCGTTGCATATTGCAGCACGGAATGGGCACCTTGGCATTGTGAAGCTCCTCATTGACCTGGGCACGGATCTCAATACACAGAATGGAAGCAAGGAGACAGCACTGGATCTTGCATGTTTAGATGAGAAGCGCGACGTTGCTCGCTTCTTGGCGGAGCAGATGGGAGTAGGCGACGTGTATTTCACGACCTGCACAGGCGTGGCCACGCTGGACACGGAATCACAAAGCGCGGACTCTGACATTGTGAAGGTCTCCCCTAGTCACGGGGAAGGTACAACTGTTGATGAGAACGGGAGCACCTCGTTACTTGCCGCATCTGAGGAGGGGAACCTGGACATGGTACGGTCATTGCTTGGGCATGGTGCAGATATCGAAGAACAGAATACAATCAACCAGACTGCGTTGCATTTGGCGTCGAACGAGGGACGACTTGAAGTTATGAAGTTATTGATTCGGTGTGGGGCGGATGTGAATTGCCGGGAAAGGTTTGGGTGGACCCCGTTGTATTATGCGACACAAAGGGGGCATTTGGAGGTAGTGCGGCTGTTACTTGACAAAGGCGCTGATGTAAACATAAAGGACCTGGATTTGTGGACTCCGTTGCATCTCGCATCATTCCATGGTCATCTCGAGATTGTGAAGCTTCTACTCGAACGCGGAGGAAATGTTCATGCGCGGAACGATGAAGGCCAGATGCCATCTCAGGTAGCACCACGCAGCCGTGTACGAGAGAAGATTGTGCAATTATTGTCATAGCATGGCACCTATTGAGGTATGACCCAAACGCGATGTTAATGTACAAGCCACTTAGACTTACGTTTTCTTAGCGTTCTGGTATAAATGTTACTCAGATGACACTGGGACAGATGCAGGAATACACTGGGAGATTTGGAAAGTGGAACTATAATAATTTATCCGACTTGCTTGTGTTCTATTACCCTCGGGTGTAACGATTGAGTCGTCAACAAGTCCAGTCCAAATGAGGCGCTGTGTGGCAAGAAGTCGCGCGCGAACCAGAGGTGAACGAGACTTTCCGCGAGATGCTTCGCTTTATTTTTTTTATTCGTTCGAGTCACACTTACAGAACATTAAATCACGACTTCCTCAGGACATCGTAATTAGGGCTTGCCAGCATACAGGGCCGCCCAATCCTTTCTTAGATACAGCGACAGGTTAGCGTGAGCCCAGGACCCAAAATGGGAACGGCACGGTACTTTCTGTACAGTACTAAGTGTCACGGTGATAAACACATAGTGGCAAGGAACAGACATTACATGCAGCGATGACGATATAACTTAGTAATTCCCAGCGCCGACACATCGACAAAAGATAGAACGTCGAACGCGTCTCAGACCCAGGGTCATCCCGGCTGCGATGGTGTGCGGCGCCTCTCGCGAAAGGTTCACCACCATGTGCGAGCCCCGCACATCAATCCTCGTGTCTGATAACTCAAAGATGTAATCCGCGCGTCTGCGGGTAGAGTAGAGCCGACAAGCCGGCCGTTTATAAGGTGTTGCAGAGCGTGCCCCGCGTGCGCATGGATCTGGGATAGCAACATTGGGGGAATGGACGGAGAGCATGCGACAACCCATCCGCTGGGCGGCAGGAGTTCGGGTAGCTGTCATGCCAGTGCGGAGGGTCTATCTAGCGGTGCTGATGCCATGCCTAGCATACTATATCATGTTATTGCCATAGGATTCTGGGGCCAGGAGATGGGGCAGAGTTGACCAACTTGACCGATACTTGCTGTCGATATCTATTTCACCGTTTTCACGTTCTATTACTGGTATCAGTCGCGACAAGCGCACTTCGCTAGAATAAACGTGAGCGTGTAGGGCACTGTAGGTAGACAGGGAACCGGGAACGGGAAACTTACCTCGGTCATGTGATGGAAGACTCGGACCCGATGACGCATCGGCGAAATCCTGGCCTCCTACGAGGTTCGTCGGAGGCTCTGGTCGGGTCACGCACAGCACTACTACGAGCATCTGGAATGCAGTACAGTACATGCCGCCGCGAGCTCAGACGGAACGGAACGGTGTTCTCAACCAGATACTACGTGTCATCTCCCATCTCACTTCCCCCCTCATCTCGATCCCCATCCCTTTAATATTCACATTTTTCTGCACTCGAACCTGGTTCGGACCTGAACTGGACCGGACCGCGGCCACAGCACACCCAATGCTGGTGCCGGTACCAATACCTTTAAGCCACGAAGTGAGGGACATTCCTAGATTCTGGCTGCTTAAGGATACCCTATGAAAACACCCGGACCTTTGGGGGCGCGAAGATGTTATCAAGTATTCCATTACCGTGACCGTAGCAATAGCAGTACGTGAAGTAAGCAGCCAATCTGGTAACGCCGATTAGAGTTGTTGGAAGATTAACGCTATCCCCGAAAATACAATGCCTGCAGTAGTTTACAACAGAACATTTATAATAACAACGGGAGAGGCGAAGAAATTGATAGAAGAATCGGATTCAAGAAAATGGAAAAAATGTCTCTCTTAGTAACACAATGTTATAGCTCGGGACGCGAGTTTTCCCTCCGTAGCGGTGTTTCCGGGCGCGTCGCTTCGTCTTCGATTTCACCTTTCTCCGCTTCGCCTTGGGATCTTCCGCTTGTGCCGTTGCCACCTTGCGCTCCACCTCAGGAGACATCCGAGGCGGAGGATGCTCATCATCTGAATGACCACTGGGGTCATACCCGAAAAACATGCGGTCTGGCACGTCGTCCGCGTGAGTTGGAAAGCCGGAATTGGATTACATGCGTACATGCTCGGAGGGCGTCGGCACCGGCTCATTCGGTTCAACGACGAACGGGTAGCGCTTTTCCTCGGGAAGCTCGCTGTATTGTACGAGCGCGGAAAACTCTCGCACGAGAACACGTTTCATAACATCGGCCAAAGTAAGCCAGCCGATCTTGATCAACCGGAAGAATGCCTTGCCACACAACATGCCGTGGTTTCTCCGTGGGTTCCGCATGTGCCAGTCAGTGGCGATCAGTGATGGTAAGGGATCAAACACTTCGGGTGCTTTGCGCAAATTTTGTATAGGCTCATGGATAAAATCTCGCATTTTGATACCCTCAGCCAGGAGGGCCGCTTTGTGGGCTTCAGGTGTCATTGTAGCGCGGCTCGGAGCACACGCTGGTGAGTTCGAGGAAATAGAGAAAAGAAAGGGTGTTAAAAAGATGACATTTTTGAGTCCAAGTGACCAAGTCTCGTCCTATGCTAAAGCTGTCTAGATTAAATACACGCAGAGGCGCTTAAAAGGAGACCAAGAAGAACAAGGAAAGAGCCAAAGTAGATGTATGTAGAGTGCTATCCTAGATCAGGCTATGAGACGGCGACCTTGTGTAGCATAACCTTTAGTGTACTAGTATAGATGCCCAGAACAAGAAAGTAATAAAGAGTACTTGTGGTATAGGCGAGGCACGCGCGATGTCTGAGGAAGGGTCGGAGGCTGCGGGCGCTCCGACGCGGGGTTCCGTTCCGTTCCGAGCCCAACGCGAGGGCTGACCTTACATCTCCCGGGGGGTTAAAAATCTTGACCGTCCCCGGTCAAGGCATCGTGCCCGTCTCTGAAGGTGTTTGGTGTACTGGCGGCGTCTTCCTACATCGTAGCAGCGGGGTCGTCGAGATTTGAAACGAATGAGGCTGGTAACAAATGAGATGGGTGTGTGTAGCGAGGGAGGAGGCGGGGGGCTAGCTAGCGGAGGTTCGACAGTGCTCCATCCAATGCCGCTGGGTGGTATGCACCGTTGCGCGTGCTCCTGATAGTCGCCGTGAGTCAAAAGTGCTGTGGCCATGAAGTAGGCCAACATCGGGGCCTGAGCTGGTGATGGAAGGGGGACGTCCGGACAAGCGAAGAGATGTGAAACGAATCTGCTACACAGCTTAGCTATCGGCTCGTGTTCGTAATGCAGGTTGCTGTCGCTAGAACTCGACGTAGGGAGAGGGGGGCCGTCCTGTGAACCTTCGCAGGCGTCGACCTCGACTGGTCGGACTTGCAGTTGTTCGACAAACTCGCAGGTGGTGGTGGTGGGTTCAGGTGGTGTGGCTGGCAGCGGGGAGGGCGTCGGCGGCGTGGCGGAAACCTCAGAAGTGACCGCGTACTCGTCTCCCGTTTCGTCGGCGGCGGACGACTGGCTGGGGGAGGTTGGTATAGCTGGTAGTGAGGTTGGCATCGTCGGCGTGGCGGAGACCTCGAGGATAACTGCATTCTTGACTCCCGTTTCGTCGGCGGTGGACGATCTGTGTTCGGCTAGCATAACTGGTAGCGAGGACGGCATCATCGGCATGATGGAGACCTCAGCGGTGACCGCGTTCTCGTCTCCAGATTCGTCAATGGTGGACGAGGGGCTGGGGTCAGCGATCTGGAGGGTGCGAGTGGGCTGGGCAGTAAGTGGCTTGAGACCCTGACTAGTATCGTCGTCGGGAACTGGCTTCTCTTCAACACAAGAGCGAGGGAGCGCAGAGGCGTCATCGGCAGAGGGAGGGGGCAAGGGTGAAGCCGGCGCAAGGGTAACAGGCCTTGCTACTAGTGGTCTGGCAGGAGGCGGCGGCGGCGACGGCGGAGGAGTCATTGGTGCTGCGGGGCGAGCACACGGCTGTTGGGCGGGGGTTAGCTGAGGCAGCGGCAGTGCCAGTGCGCGAGTGACAAGCCCGGCTTGTGTGGCAGAAGGCAGTAGAGGCAGAGGCGTCATCGGTGCTGCAGGGCAAGCGCATGGCAGTTGGGCAGGGGGTAACTGAGGTGGCGGCGGCGGCAGGTAGCTGTGAGTTGGGGCTGTGAGAGGCTGGGATGGAGGGGGTGCTTGGGAGCCGTAGGTGGGAGTCGAGACAGGTGGCGGCGGCGGCACTTGGTAGGCGTGGATCGGGGTTGGGATAGGCGGCGGAGGTGCAGCTTGAAAATTGGAGGTGGCGGCGGTAGGCATTTCGGGGTTGGGTAGCTCGCCGGTAAGGACTGCTCGCGCCAATCTGAAGATCTCTTTGTAGTCGAAGGTGCGCCATTTAGGTTGGGGTTGGTTAGGGTGCTCCGCGAACAACCAGGTGGCCATTTCATCGCGGTCTTCGGGGTGAAATCCGTACCAAAACGCGGAGTCTCGTTCTTCCTTGGTCAGCTGCTGAGATTCCAGCAGGGGTTTGCTCAGGAAAAGGAAGTGTCGATAGTACCGCAGCACGTCGACCTCCTCTGTCATGTGAGACCTTGAAGATGACTTAATGAACTTTGATAGCTTTTGTCTCGAGGTTGAGGGGCTTCTATAGATGTAGAAGAGCGCCTTCCGGAATCCTGCCCAGTCGAAGCGGCGGAACTCATCTAACGATGTCCAAAGGTAGTGGTCGGACCGGACGACGTAACGTATCACCGTCTCGCACTTCTCCTGTTCTGAGAGCTGGCAGGCGCTCGCTAGGTCCTCATATTCGTCCAGGAAAACGTCCAACGGGTCATCCGCTTCCCCGGAAAAGTATGGCGCAGTGTGCAAGCGGAATGAGGGCATCGCCGCGGGGCCAAATGAGCGGGGGCAG
>QFDX01003036.1:0-13853 GCA_003315875.1 Lactifluus piperatus | reverse complement strand
CTGTGTGACTCCCCAAGCCCAGTGGTGCTGGTGGCGCACGAGGGAGGGACGATAGCTGCGGTAGCCGGAGCTGGCTCCCACGCTGGGGAACGATCCATAAGCCGAGTTGGAGTCTTCCAGCCATTCGACGTTGACGGTGGCCTGCTGCTTGCGCTCCGCAGCCAGGAGGAAACTCAATCGCTACTGAGCCTCCGCGTGTCCGTCTGATGCTCCTCGAAGTCCGAGGCCAGCTCGTCTGAAACGCCGCAATGGGTGAACCGTCTTGTGATGTGCCGGTCCCTCTGTGGAAGGCCAAGAGGTGGTCTTTCAGACCGTCTTGTTGGGTCGATGCTGGCGTCATATCACCGTAATGCCTGCCTGAGTTATGGTATGACCGCACCGAGTCCGTCGACATAGAGTGACCCTCGATGCCCTCACCGTGAGAGCGCACGTGCACAGCGTCGCCAGTATCGGGGCTATCAACACGAGTCTGCAGCTTAGCCTCGATTACCACGATGTCGACAAGGGCCAGGAGGCAGGAGAGGAGGACGTAGTGCTGCGAAGGGAACGCAAGAGTAGGGTGACGTTTGCGTTGTTGCAGATGTTGCATGCAAAGACCCGCTTCTGGGTCGAGCGCCTCACCGCGTTGCTGCCTGCTCATGACGAGGAGGGGGAGACGGCGGTTGAGTTGACGCCACGCGACGTGCTCGAACTCGAACTTGGTCCGCTGAGCACCCTGGACGCACAATTTGTTGAATGGCTTGCGGAGGAGTACGGTGGCGGTGTGCACGTGTCCGTGCCGCGGACCGTGCGACGCGGCTGGCGAGACGTGCTTGGACTGGTGTTTGCCCTCTGTGGAGGAGCGTGGTCGTAGCAACGAACTCGTTCAAATATCATTACTTGTTTGAGGGATGGCGAGGGATGGACGCACCTAAGGCGCGTCTGTCATCCGTAGCATCTCATCCTTGTCCTCCTCATTGTGCAACTCGTCATCGTCGTCATCGTCGTCATCAGGTTTGGCAAAGCCGTCCTTGGTTGTTGGGTCTACAAGGGGAGTGAGTAAGCTCTCAACGCATCACAAAGTGGTATAAAAAGACACACGATCACTGTCCGGCACTAATTGGGCACGGGCGGGTGGTCCACGGGCAGATGGACGAGGGCCACTTTAACCGGGTAGACCATAGATCTGCTGTAGGCGCACACGAATGCGGTAGTTTGCCTGACGACGCCACACCTGCACAACCTTCAGATGGGCCGCAAACGCATGGTCATGCTAGACATCTCTGCATCATCTGTTACGGATCGGTCCGGACCACTGACTAAGCTCTGGATCAGGCGAGGAAGGGCAGTCACGTGAGTCTGTATATATTTTCCTTTTGTCACAACGCATCACCACTCCCAGAGGGCTGTCCTCGTTCGTTGCTATTGTCGTTTAACCCTTTGTTCTTGTACGGTTACAAAGGACGGTCAACCTTTATTCTCTTCACATACAATAGCGGACATAGGTTTCGGTTTACGATACAACACGGAGACCCTTATGGTTTCCTCGGGTATCTCAGCACGATCGGACTTCACAGTACTTCATTGTCCTGGTAGAGTCCGTGCTCATCTGTCCATTGTTCCTAGTTCTCGTTGAAGAGACCTAGAACAATGAACATGAGAGGGGAACTGTTAGGACAATAAGACGTTGTGGTCTTACCGTCTAAAACCCTTGTTCTCAGTAGTACAAGGCAGTACGCCTTCCATGTATTTAAGCTGTAGGACTTGAGGACTTACTCCTCAGTCTGGTCTTCGACTCTAATCGACGACTTTTCATCTCTCCTACTCCAAAGTTGCGACTTCAAGGTTCGGTGATCAGTGGAAGAACTCCTCTCCTCTTCTCACCCTTGCTCCGGCCTAATAAGCCACTCACGTTTGCATTGGTGTGCGACAACACCTTTGGTCCTACTGATCACCGCGGTACGTGCCTTGTCTGAATAAGGAGGCACTAATAGACGAGTCTAAGAGGGAAGACCCCACTTGGATAGTAGTGTCCGGATTGCAACACAGGGATTGTAGCAGGCCTACATCATCGACGACTTTGTTAGTCAACGGTCAACGCCGAACCGTAACATAAGACCAGACTCTACAACCTGGCACTGTTCAGAAAACGTATCTGGCCAGAACTCCCCTCGAGAAGTGGAACACCGCTAGCGCTTGATACAAACAAGAGACCAAGTGATCGTACCAATCAGCATAGGGACGGATCTATCATAGTCTTGTTCCCCAAAGAAATCGACGAATACGTGGCTGTACCAACTAGAACTTCGAGCGATCTACCAAAGAAATCATTAGGGAAGATCCGGTTCTTCAAGTTAAAAGACAACTCGCGACCTAGCAGCTATTACTACAGGAAAGAAGGCAATAAACTTCGGCCTTGCGAATTTATCAACAGCCACTGGTACGAACTTCACGAAATACCAGACGGCTTCCGCACGTGCAAAGGACTCAAGCTCGACAACTTGACACTACAACTCAACGACCTGACATCTGAAAGATACGATACAGGGTCCACCCCAGACAGTGAAGAAGCAAAGACGCCAGACATGGAACAACTCGAGCTAGAAGAACCCCAGAATTACACCATGGATTCCCCCATCGATAAATCAATGAGTCTCCTAAGCATAGGAGACGATTTGGAGCATCACATACGCAGCACAACAGTGGCTATGACACAAGTAGCCGCGTCATCAAAGTTCCTGGACGATGAACCTGATAGCCCGGTAACAGGGAAAGGAAAAGGGCCCGGAGGACCAGGAGGACCAGGAGGTCCTTCTGGCGGACCAGGAGTAAACACAAACCCCGTACCCACAAACCAAAACGGTGGCATGCGAGGAGCAGTTCCAGGATATTTCGATGGAACTAAGGAACATTACAAAGAATGGCGCACCCAGCTACGAATCTTCTTCATGAGCAATAGGCTCCACCCGACCATCGTGTCACCAACTAACCGAGTCCTTCATACACTCGGTTACATCAGGGGAAAGAAGATAAGCTCTTGGGTGGACGATCAACTCGACAACCTACACACTCGAGAAATGATCTATGGAGACGTCGAAAGGCTTTGGAACCTCTTCGACGAAGATATGAACCGTGCTTTCAAGGACACGCTCAGCAAAGACCTCGCTGTCAATGCACTCGTAGACTGCAAAATGCAGAACGAAGATCTGGACGCGTACAACAGCCGCTTCAACCAGCTGGTACGTGAGGCTGGATGGAAGTGAGACGAAAATGGGACCATCGCGCTTTATAAATCAGGGTTGAACAAGAAATTACTGTTCAACATCCTCGAAAAGGAAAAAGAAGAGGATCTACCCAGTACGCTGAACGAGTGGATCGAAATGGCCATCAAATGGCAGTCCAAATACCTCACCCTCAAATTCGAAATGGGACAGCACGACAGAAGGGACCCGGCAAAACAAAAAGCACACCTTCTGAAATTATTGGGCAACGCAAAAGGGAATCACAATCGCAGTCATATACGCCCAGAAGATAGGATGTATGTAGATGCCATCGAAATAAACCACGCCGCTCAGACCCCGCCAAGGAAAGAGCTCCGAGCCTGCTTCTATTGCCAGAAACCAGGACATCTCAAAAAGGACTGTCGCAAAAGGATAGCGGATGAAGCTAAAGGAAGAACCCAAACCACTACGGTCAGGGAAGCTAGGGTTCTCGATGAAGAGCAAGAGGATCTTGGGACAAGCATCCAAGAAAAGCTCCGCCAAATGAAAGGAGAAGACAGGAGGGCCTTGTTGACCAAGGTCGTGGAAGAGGGTTTTTAGATGACCCGAACTGCGCAGCCTGGTTGCGGGTCTTACGTCCGGACGTCTTGTATATATCGCAAAGGAGAGCATTAAATATACCCATATCCTTCACCAACAAAGACGGAACGGTTGCATCAACTGCCCTGATCGATAGCGGGGCAACAGAAAACTTTATGGACAAAAGAGCAGTCAAACGACTAGGAATTGGAAGAATAAAACTCGCCCAACCCGTCAAAGTCTCAAATGTGGACGGCACTGAAAATCGCGAAGGAGAAATCACACACTTCTGCCTGCTAGGAATGAAGCTTGGGGGACGAAGATGAGTCCAGAAATTCTTCATCTCAAATCTAGGCAAAGATCGCATTATTCTTGGATATCCCTGGTTCTACGCGTACAATCCTCAAATAGACTGGCAAAAAGGAACAGTCGCTGGGCAACCTCTAAAGATGTTTACGGTTAACAATGATATACGATATCGCCTCGCAACGAAGTTAGCCCAAGACATGCAAGCGAATCAAGTCAAAGTTCAAATCAATGCCGTCCAAATTAACAGCATCAGCCAGGACTGGGCCAACAAGGAACAACGACATCAACAGGAAGTGGAAATTCCTGAGAAATATCAGCGACACGCCACAGTATTCTCCGAAGAGGGAGCAAAGCGTTTCCCACCAGAGAGACCAGAGGACATGGAAATTACACTCGAGGAAGGGGCACCAAAGGTTCTTAATACCCATACAATCAACTTGGATAAAGAAAAGAACGACGCCCTGAAGGAATACTTGGATGAAAATCTGAAGAAGGGATACATATCACCCTCCAACTCACCGTGGTCTGTACCGGCGTTTTTTGTCAATAATACCGGTGGAGGGTTGCGACCAGTCTTTGATTATCGCAAAGTAAACGATCAAACAAAGAAGGACGTATACCCTCTACCTCGTATCGATGGTCTTTTTGACCAACTACATGGTACCTGTCTCATGACCAAGTTTGACGTCAGGGACGGCTACTACAACATCCAAATCAAACCCAGCAGTAGATGGATCGCAGCAGTCAAAACACCATTTGGGCTCTATGAGCCTAATGTCATGCCCTTTGGGCTATGCAATGCACCAGCAGTCTTTCAACGATTCATGGATCGTATATTTGGGCCACTAAAGAAACGCTACCCAAGATATCTATTCTGGTATATGGATGATATACTCATCGCCACCCCGGACGACCTGAAACTGCATGAAACTATTGTCCATGCAGTTCTCGACATACTTGAAAAAGAATCCCTCTTTCTCAAAGCAAAGAAATGTCGTTTCGAACAGCGGGAAATAGATTTCCTTGGATATACGATCAGCGAAGGAACTATCAGAATCGACCCTAGCAAACGACATGGACTTGAAGAATGGCCTAGAACCTGTAAAGACGTCAAAGGGGTCAGGACACTTCTTGGTCTACTTGGTTATCAGCGGCAGTTCATCCCCAATTTCTCAACAATTGCGCACCCCTTAAACGAATTACTAAGGAAAAATAAGAAGTTCGAATGGACAGAGGAATGTACTCGGGCAGCAGACACACTCATCAAACTCGTCACTAGCAATCCAGTTCTTCTAAGACCGGACTTCAAGAAACCTTTCGTGTTGGAGGTCGATGCTTCTCAGTACGCCACCGGAGCCATACTCTACCAGCAAGACAGCGAAGAAAAGTGGCGACCAGTAGGATATTATTTGAAGTCGTTCAATGAAGCTGAACGAGGGTATGATATTCATGATCGAGAACTCTTGGCTATCATTCGAGGATTGGAACACTGGCAACATCTATTGCTAAGCTCTCCATATAAAGTCACCGTCGTCACCGATCATCTGAACCTCAAATATCACCGAGAAGCTAGAAAAATAAACCGACGCGTGGCACGATGGATTCCCCGTCTGGGAGACTTCAATATCCAGCTGGTGCACAAGCCAGGAGTAACAAATAAAGCAGATCTCTTGTCTAGACGACCGGATTTCAATCAAGGAAAGAGCGACAACGAAGAAGTATTGGTGTTGCCGCCACATCTCTTCGTCAACGCTATACACCTCCCAGAAACATTGGAAGAACTCGTCCTTCACAGCCAAGAAGGACGACAACAAGAATTAAAGCGTCTTCGAGAAGAGGTGGGGATTCAATCAAAGGGAAATGGATGGTACAAGGATAATGCACTAGTGGTCTTAGACCCGACCTTGTACAGAAAGATCCTCGAGGCTTACCACAATCACGAAACCTCAGGACATCCAGGGATTCTCAAGACACTTACCATGGTCAAACGGGATTATTGGTGGCCAACCCAGCGAGACTTTGTCACAAAATACGTGCAAGGATGTGCCACATGCCAATCCACGAAGAGTGGGACAACACGTCCCAAAGTGCCCATTATGCCGATCACACCAAAGGAGCAAGCCCCTCCGTTTGCTACAATCGCGCTTGACCTCATCACGGATCTACCCTTGTCTCAAGGGTATGACTCTATTCTCACTATCACCGACCACGATTGCAGCAAGGCGGCGGTCTTCATACCCTGTCACAAGACAGTCACTGGGGAAGACATCGCCCAACTCTATGTCACTTACTGTCACGTTCTGACACGGACTAGGACGGCCAGTTGTCCCCACAAGAGCTGGGAGATAGTCAGGTGATTGTGTACGATACATATGATTATAGACTGACACGAAGAACTGTACGATACACATGATTGTAGGAGCATGTGTTTGTTAGAAACACATGCTCAAGACGAAGTGACATGTGTTTACTAGAAACACATGTCAGAGGCATAGTAGCACATGATTCTCACACGTGTATTTAAGCTCTCTAGTACAACACTGAAGCCCTAAGCTTCAGTTTAGTTCAGAATCTGATCCCCAGTCGTCCTCTGCGTCTATAGTCGGACCTGAGTGAGCAAATTAACTCGCAGTTAATTTGCTTTCGCAATCGACTCTACACCACAGAACTACTCGTTAGGAAACCACTGCTCGCAGCTGATCAAGGAGGTCAATCTGTCGGTTGTGCGACGAGCCTTCATACCCCTCCTTCAGTTCTCTGCGTGGTTCCCTCACTAGCGTCACTGTCGTGCGTTTGGAGGCAGTCGAAAACCGTCATATTCCCTCTCCTTCCTTCTCTGCTTGTGCACCCCTACTCCGCCTTAACTAGGCAGTCTGGCCATCCCTGATTGGGAGCTGCACGTACTTCGTGTTATTCTGTTCATAGCATTCCTACTTAACCAAGGACTCTTGGTTATCACTGTCGTCACAGGACTATTAGTCATAGTCCTCCAGTTACATCGATATCGTTTCAATTAGTGCACTTCGCACAACGGTCCCTCAGAACCATAACATAAACTGAAGCTTCCTACTAGGAGGAAGTCAGTCGCAATAGGTTGCAGACAAAGCATAGTCACGGTCACCATTCCTCCCATCATCTACCAGGACGACGTCGAGTTCTGGCCAGAAGGAACACCAGAAGAGTTAAGAGGACTCTACGAGCAATTCCACGAAAGTTTTCGGTGCGCACAAGAGATACACACCACCTATCAAAGAGGAAACCTATCAAGGGAAGCCAGTCGAGCAGCGTGGGCACTAACAGCAGAAATTTGGGTACTCATAGGAGAGTTTGAAGACGCACTTGCTCACATAAGGAGAGTCGAAAACTTTCGATTGCTACTCCTCCGATTTTGGCAAGAGATTCAAACAGTACAAAGGAATCCCACTCTTGAAGGTTATCAGCGACTCATCAATCTTCAAGCGAACGTCCTCTACGTCATAGCGAGGTTTCAAAGTGTCGATCCCATTAGCATACAGTCGGGATACTGAGTGGACGATAGTCCTTCAACGTTACAGAGACGATTTACTCCCACACATCAGAGGAGCAGCCGTCTGGAGAGAATTTGTAAAGGAATCAGATAGGGATTGTTACCATATTCGAGCAGTCAACACACAAACAGGACAACCCCAAGAACTTGCAGTCGAATTCATCAACCACGAGTGGCACGTTATCTTCTGGAACGACGAAGCCTACGTCACAAAGCCAAGTTGTGTAATAGCAAAGGAAACATACCAGGAGTACGGACTAGGGTGGTATCGAGACACAGACGAAGGCCACCCTGATTATTCACCACACACACCCGTCTCTCCCCACGAATTCAGGAACACGCCTCACGACAGTGACGAGGATGAGCCTGCCACTGTTCAACAAGAACCCGCAGTATCCATCCCAACACTTGTAGTCACCCCAACCGCCGAAGCGGTTACAGAACCAGACATTGACATTGACACTGCCCTACTCCGAGTAGGAACCGACTTCATATCCCTTACACACGAAGGAGTTATGTCAGAACCCCTTCCTTCAGCGCCACCAGCAGCAGCTGAAGAACCTCACCCCTGGGAGACGCTGGATGTGGCAGCAGAAGCAGCAAGTGCACGAGCACAACGAAGGGCAACGCTGTCACCAATACTCATACGATCAGCGACAGCCAGTGGCTCTCAAGTTCGAGGAGGGGGAGGGCCCCCTGGGGGAGGATCCCCGGGAACAGGAGCAATCGCCCTCCCAGCACAACCACCACCTCCACCAGGAGGAACATCGGGGAACCCCCCGTCCGTCTTCGCAGGAGAACGATCTAGGAGTGAAGAATTCATGGGAGAGTTCCGACGCTATTGGCGACTTAATCCCTCACACCCAAACCTGGCTGTACCAGCCCAACGAATTGTCTGGTTCCTCACCTACATGAGAGGACCTCTTGTAGACGATTGGGTCAAGAAGAAAATGGACGAACTAGACGATGCACTGAATGGAGGAACGAATCCAAATGATGACCAGTTATGGGTGGACTTCAAAGCGAGCTTTGAATCCTCCTTTACAGACACATCACGACAACAACAAGCGTTCAATGAGCTTGTAAGTCTTACCATGCAAGGGAAGGACTTGGATGGATACATTGCGAAGTTCCACACCCTCCTAAACCGAAGTGGATGGCCAGCAGATCACCCTTCAAGTATATTCCAATTTCGAAAGGGACTACCCCCAGCTCTTCATAAAGCTGTCAGAGCTCATATGCCTCGAGGAGGAACGAAGACCTTGGGAGACTGGCAGAAAGCGGCCCAAGAAGAGCAAGCGCAATGGATTGAAGATGAAGCCGAAGGCTTCAACCTTCATGGGCCAAAGAAGAATTGGAGACAGAACCTTCAAGGACATAAATCATGGACCAAGAGAGGGCCGCCACCACGAGGAGGATCGTCACGAGGGTGGCAGCAGCGCGACCCTAATGCCATGGATGTAGACCTGGCACGAGTAGGACAAATGACAGAAGAGAAGAAGAAGAAACTGGCTGCTGAAGGACGATGCTTCTTCTGCGAAAGACAAGGACATGTAGCGAGGAACTGTCCCAAGAAGCCAAAGCCAAGCCAAGGACAGAGAGGATCATCAGCAGCAGTTAAAGCGACAAAGGAAGAAGACAAAGAAGACAATGCAACTGTACCTATGACGTCTCAAGCCATGCTCCAATATTTCCAAAGCCTGAATGAAGAAGACCGAGACACGATTGTGGAAGATATGATGAAGCTCGACAACGAGGATTTTTGAAAGGCCTGAGGATGGTGGTCGACCCTCAGGACGATATGCAGAATGTCCCAATGTACATTAGAAGAATTCGTAGTCTCAAATTACCAGTGACGTTCTCAAGCATGCATATACAGACCGATGAAGTAGCCCTCATCGACAGTGGGGCTACAGAAAACTTCGTGGACTATCGACTAGCAATCAAGTGGAGGCTGGGACAAAGGAAACTAGAAGTACCACGACCAATCTTCAACGTGGATGGAACAGGCAACAAAGCAGGAAGTGTGACGGACTATTGTATCCTCAGAACATATGTAGGAAACAAAGAGGTCCTACAACGATTCTACGTCACCAATCTAGGCGATGATCGACTCATTCTTGGTTACCCATGGCTACGACACTTCAACCCTGATATCGACTAGGCAGAGGGACAACTAAAGGATGGAATAATACGAATAGAGACAAAGTGGTTCAAATGGAAGGAACAGAGGCGAAGAATGAGGAGCCGGAGGATGGCCACACCTGAAGGTCTGAGCGAAGGAGAAGAGATCATCGTCATAGCAAGGAACATCGCCCAGGAGTGGGCCATAGTAGCCAACAAGAAGAAGAGAACCCTGACAGCCCAAGATGTCCCTCAGGAATACCAACAACATTCTCAAGTGTTCTCGGAAGAAGCAGCTAAGCGCTTCCCTCCAGCACGACCAGAAGATCACCCAATCAAACTGGTCCCAGATGCACCAGCGTTGATCAATTGCAAGGTGTACCCTCTCACTAAGGCAGAGCTGGAAGCGACGGAAAAATTCATAAGGGAAAATGAAGAACTTGGGTATATTGAAAAATCGGACTCCCCCTGGTCGACGCCCTACTTCTTCATCAAAAAGAAGGATGGAAGTTTGCGACCCATACAAGATTATCGAATGGTCAATAAGTACACAATACGAGACACCTATCCCATCCCTCGAATCGAACAAATTCTTGAAGGACTTGATGGGAAAGAGTTGTTCACTGCGTTGGACATCCGATGGGGATACAACAATATTCGGATTAAACCAGATGACAAGTGGAAGGCAGCGTTCAAAACACCCATAGGACTATACCAACCACTTGTTATGTTTTTCGGACTCACGAATTCACCAGCTACATTCCAAAGAACCATGGACCGGATCTTCCAACCCCTTAAGAACAAATACCCAGGGATGCTCTACATGTACATGGACGATATCTTAATAGCAACACCAAACGACCTTTCTTTGCACCGAGAAATAGTACACCAAGTACTTGCGCTCCTTGAAAAGGAATCCTTTTTCTTGAAGCCATCAAAGTGTAAATTCGAGCAAACCAGTATAGACTACCTGGGCATACGAGTCGAGCGAGGGACCATTCGAATTGACCCCACAAAACGTGATGGACTAGCAGACTGGCCAAGGGAACTCAAAACAGTGAGACAAGTCCGAAGCACGTTAGGCGTTTTAGGATATCAAAGACCCTTCATTCGAGACTTCGCCAAATTGGCAAAGCCCCTCACCTCATTGTTGAAGAAAGGACAAAGCTTCCAGTGGACAGAGGAATGCACTCAGGCATTGAACCGCCTCCTTGAAATAGTGGCTAATGATCCGGTACTGCATCGCCCAAACTATGACAAACCCTTCTTCTTGGAAGTAGATGCGTCTCAATATGCAACAGGGGCGATCTTATATCAGGAAAACGAACATGGACGCCTTTGCCCGGTGGGATACCACTCACATACCCTTAATGAGGCAGAAAGGGGGTATGATGTTCACAATAGGGAACTCCTAGCCGTCATTAGGGGACTCAGAAACTGGCGACACATCTTATTGTCATCTCCCTACAAAATCACAGTATACACGGATCATGCCAACCTCACTTACTATCGATCCCCACAAAGGATAAACCGACGAGTGGCTAGATACCTTGCGGACCTTTCAGAGTATGATTTCGCCTTGATACACAAACCTGGAAAGACAAATCGTGCAGACCACCTCTCACGACACCCAGGCTATGACACTGGACTCCATGACAATGAGGAAGTACTTGTCTTACCAGAGAGACTCTTTGCACAAGCGTTGCAACTCGGAGGGCTCGAGGCAGAAGTAGCAGACCAACAAGGAGGACGACCCGAAATTGATGATTGGAAGACCACATGGCCCATTGAAGAAAGGGAAGAAGCATTCTACCACCATGGACGAATGGTAGTCCCACAAATTCCAGGATTACAACGACGGCTCCTCCAACAATATCATGATCATATAACAGCAGGACACCCAGGCATCAGGAATACATTGCATGCACTGAGTCAAGATTTTTGGTGGCCTGCGATGCGAACCTTTGTCACAAACTATGTAAAAGGATGTGCAGTGTGTCAAAGTACAAAACCCAACACAGTTCGGGCAAAACCCCCTCTGTTCCCAATCGCGACGACCTCAGGGGCTCCTCCCTTCCAAACAGTAGCTATGGACTTGATCACGGACCTCCCTGAAAGCCAGGGAAAGGACGCCATACTCACAATCGTCGATCATGATTGCTCAAAGGCTGCGATCTTTATTCCATGCACCAAAACGGTAACTGCAGAAGAACTGGCCCAATTGTATGCCCAACACGTTTTTCCTCACTATGGGGCACCCCAGAAAATTATCTCAGACCGAGACACCCGTCTGGATGCCAAATTCACGTGAGCACTGTGTGCTCTCTTAGGAATTTCACAGAACATGAGCACAGCCTATCACCCCCAAACTGATGGCCAGTCCGAAAGAGCCAATCAAAGTGTGGAACAATTCCTTCGCGTCTATGGGAATGTTCGACAAGACGATTGGGCTACACTTCTTCCCATGGCACAATTTGTAAAGAACAGTTGGCCGAATGAAACCACAGGACGGACCCCATTTGAGCTCCTTATCGGCTATACTCCGACACTCCAAGTGAAACATCAGAACACATCACTTCCAGAGATCAATCGAAGGCAGGAGTGGCTGAAACAATTATGAGAAGATGCACAGGAAGCTATTCTCCGGGCGCAACAGTTCATGGCCAAGAGAAGCGGGCGCAAGAAGGGGCAGTACTCCTATATCCCTTACAAGGAAGGCGATTTGGTATGGCTCGAAGGGACGAACCTGAAACTCACACACCCATTGGCCAAATTAGCACCTAGGCGTTACGGACCCTTCCCTATCGAGAAGGTAGTGTCTCCGGTTGTTTTCCGACTCACACTCCCATCACATTGGAAGATCTTCAACGTCTTCCATGCCTCCCTTCTCACACCATATAAGGAGACGGAGGAACATGGGCGCAATTATGTGGAGCTGCCACCAGAAATGATCGAGGACGTACCAGAATACGAGGTGGAGCAGGTACTGAGAACGAGGAGATATGGGCGCAAGAAAAAGCTTCAATACCTCCTCCGATGGAAAGGATACTCTCAGGCTCATGACAGCTGGGAGCCAGCTGACCAGGTCCACGCCCCCGAGCTGATCGAAGAATTTTACCACCAGAACCCACAAGCGGTATGGCAAATGTATATAAACCCCCAAGAAGAAAAGGACCCCCCATCCTATCATTCCACTCCTCGTCCCATGTCTCCAGAGCCCACCTACGCCAATGCCAGCACACAGACGTTCTACCCATTCCGCAGCGAGGGGGACGTTCTCGAGCTCCTCGACGTCGCCATGGGCATGCCCCCCAATTGCACGACTGATGGTGGAGCCGGGGACGCCTCCCCCATCTCCCACGCCGACCCTTTCATACCAAAGCCATTACGCGACGGGGGAAGTCGCTTCCCCATCGCCTGTCCTCCTCACCCACCAACTGCAAGAGATTTTATCTCAGGACCGCCAGGGGACGACTCCTCCCCCTCTTCCTCCTCGCCTGCTGCCTCTCCCCCCTCTTCAGAATGCTCCGACTGCTCCTGTGCCCCCTCCTCCTCACTGACTATGCTTGGCCATCCTTATCGAACTGTCAGGGGAGCTACAGGAAGTATTGACCATGCGCGTCCCAGCAGGGACGGAGTTACGCTATGAAAACGGCGGTATAGTGATGGTGAGACCAGCAGAGATGGAGGAGGAGATTGCAAGCGACTTCGCGCGGATGAATATCAGGAGCGACCGACCCCCTGCAGAGCACGAAATTCCTGTATCAGGAATCCTGTCAAGCACCGCCCGCGCGACTGCAAGGTCGCGTCGAAATGTTTCTTTTGCGAGCAGGGACGTCATCCTGGAGTAAGGTGTCGTTTCCCTCACACCTTTTGTACCCCCAGGACGTGTTGGGTGCCTAAGGGGCATCAGCATCGAGGAAAAGGCTGTCACATGGCAGGTATGGATCAGGGGCTGTGGGACGATCATTTTGCGAACTGGGTTCCCCAGTATGACGAGGACTTCTGATTACGATAGGTGGACACTATCGCCCTAAGAAAGGGGGTAGTGTCACGTTCTGACACGGACTAGGACGGCCAGTTGTCCCCACAAGAGCTGGGAGATAGTCAGGTGA
>QFDX01003034.1:0-18560 GCA_003315875.1 Lactifluus piperatus | reverse complement strand
ACGTGCGCGAGTACTGAGGTGAGTACATACACATTCTTTACCAAGTACACAGTTGCTTACCCTGTACTAGTAGTAGAACATCTGAAGGTATTATTTAGTATCATGCATGCGTGCGAGTACTGAGAACATCTACAGGTCACCTACTATGCTTTGGGCCTATCGCACGCGCACTCTCTTACAGCCCCTTCTCACGGGCTCCACATATTCTTTTGGCTCGATTCTCACCTCCTTCAAGTTCCCCCCTGACCCGGGCCTAGATCCCCATACTGTACTAGTAACTCCCATACGGTTTGCGTCTTTCAAACGTACTTAAGGTTTATCAATGGCTCCAATTACAAACGGCGGGTCATAGACCACAAGTGTTATTTCAACTAAGGGGTTTACTCCCATTAGGTTTTGGTTGGCTGGGATCGAAGACACAGAGGCTTCTAAACTAAAGCTAAAGACATGGCACGTGCCCTGAGGTCACATATCCCACGGGCATGTGATGTGAAATAAAACGAACGGACTACTGTATGAACGGACTACTGTATTCAAGTTATACTTTATAGACGGTTATCGAGAGCAAGACAGTCAAGAAATTGACCTTGACGTACGCGTTTGGATATATTATATATACGCGCCCGGCCTGCTTCAAGTTGAGCCACAACTCCTAATCTCCCTCCTCCTCTCTTTGGTTTTGCTACTAGTAGTATCCCCCTTTTCTCTTAGGTAGATGCTTACGGGAAAGGGCCCTGCCCGCCGCCACTCATACTCACACAGCCTGATCCTTAACCTTGGTTGTTGCCATCTATGTCCTCGATCCAAGATCGTGTTCGTGGTGTCTCCACACGCCGCCACTCGTACTCACGGCCTTATCCTTATCTATGTCTTGCCCCGTCTGATCCTAGTACATCGTGTTTGTGGTGCCTCCACACGCCCGCCACTCGTGCTCACAGCCTCACCAGGCCTCATCGGCTTGCGAAACTCTCCTTAACCAGGCGCCCATCCATCATCTGGCGGACAAAATTTACTGTCCTTGGATGTCATGTGTGCCACTAAATCTCGCGAAATTTTTCATTCGCCTACGAGCGCTGATAGTACGTGTGACCATAGTTGTGTACCACATGGCCTGCAACGCTTCAAACCTCAAGTTTGAAACCCCACAGGAACACACAGTGATAGAATGTCCTGTTTTCGTGGGTTAGCTCTGCACATTGCTGATCGCCCATGCAGTCCCTCTACTTCCCCCACCCTCAAACGTCCATTCCTCCCTTCGGGCAGCTCGTTCAGTCGTGGTAATCAAGACTGACTGAAGTGCTAAGTGGGGGAAAAGTTGTCCTGAAATACTGGACATGGTGGCGGCCAGGCTTGAAGCCAGGTGAACAATTGGGGATAGTGTTTGTGGTGTGTGGTGAGCGCCAATAAGGCGAGGGGCGGGATTGATCGGCTGAGTGCCGATGACTGTCAAATGTCGAGGGCCGATTTGAGCGTGCGAGCATTTGTTATTTCCCAGAGGGTAAATAACCGGAGCTAGCTCATCGGCTCCAAAATAGCCGGGGCGGAGCCGAGGTAAGCCGATGCTTTGCTTCTGGCTTCTAGGATCGCATCAGGTCACTGAGTTTTCTGTTCATGTATCTACTACTCATCCATGTCAGAAATGAAGGAAGGTGTCATCAGACTGACCATTTTGTCCTTCTTTTACCACTTACCTCGCTTGCTGAATGTGCGTCATTCTTGGCAAGACGTTCAGGTACTCATGAGATCGTCAAACGGCTAGAAGATAGCGACTGGAGTACCTGAGCACTGCCCGGCGTAATGGTGCCGCGAAGTGTGTTCCGTTCCCAGGTCCCCATCTCCCGTCTCGTGCAAGCGCTAAGTTGTGGCTATATCTTATAATCTTCACTTACAGCACCGGCGCAATCTGAGCGACGGGGCACTAACTATTAACGGGCATCGTGTTTTTCCAAGATAGTCCCGCTCTACGAGCCCTCGGTTCGTGGCTGTATCTACGTTATCGGCATGACCTCGAGCGACAACCATTTCCCTGAACAGGTGACGAGATGAGCCGCGTCACTACGCACCCAATAGGGCACGGCGCATAGGGGTAGTTAATCCCTCTTAAACTGGGGGGAGTAACATGTCAACAACCTTCACGGGTCTACTTACCACACACTCCGGCCGCCTCCCCAACACGATGATACCCCAACCTGAGCAATCCTGGACCCAACGATCCTTTTCCGCCAATGCCCTCCAGAACATAGAAGCAAACTCGTATACCCACGTAAGACTTCTCACTATGCTCGTACTCATAGCTAACTCATTGATCTCCCTCCCCTCCAACCAGTGGACAACAAATGATGTATCTCACTTCCCCGGGCCTGGGAAAGCAACAACTTCCGAAAGTTGGCCATATGTCATAACCCCCATGTCCCAGGTAGACGAGGCTCCGATTGTGTCGTCGCTGGGCCATATTCTAGACATCACCCCCGAGCAGTTGACAGCTGAAGGTTCATTGTACACGCAACCCCCAACCGAGGCTAATACCGAGCCCATCTCGTACTTGGAATATCGTCCGCCACTCATAGTCCCGATTCATAGTGGTCTACCAAGAGGCCGTATTGAATCACGTTCCAGCGCCCCCGACGAAATAACACGGAGTTTATATTACCTAGCGATGTCATCCCAATATCCGGGGGGCGTCCGCCACCCAAGTCGTTCTCCCACTGTGCAGACTGATTTCAGCGGTAGATTTCCTGTTCCGACCTGTCTGGATATAGATGCTATGGGCACAAGACGAGCTGCATACACGGAACCGCCGTGGCAGCCATATATGTTCAATCTTCAAGTTGTGGGTCACCCAGTACACCAGGGACACCAACGCAGACACGCGGCTCGACAAATAGGAGACCCGGAAACACATAATCGTACACGCAATTATACCTGTCCCGTAGCTGACTGTGGGAAGTGCTTTTCTGGCCAGTCTGAGAAGAACCGACATATCAGATCCAAACATCGACCACCGACAATGGGTTGTCGGATGTGCAACTACAAGCAGTCACGCGGGGATCTGTTCAAAGCGCATTGTAAGAAGTGGCACCCAGGCGAAGCAGCAGAAGATTTGCTTGTTCGGTTGGTTCAAGTAGGCCGAGCGCATAACACATCAGCTGGCCTACGCACGGGCGATAACAGCCAGACGTGATTGTATACTAAACTTGGGGATCAGGGTACACAGTGGTAAGTAGTTGTATTGGACCGCAGTCACGAGTCTCAATTGCTGACTTTATGACGAGCGTAGAAGAGAAGACATCCAAGGATTGTATTAACAGATATGGCAGGAATTTCAGGCGATTACCTAGCCACGGTGTGCTTATCCACTCCCTCATTATGCATTTCACTTTGTTTCAAAACCTGTGTTGCGTCTTCCCGTATTTACTGGAATAGTCTGGAACAGTCTGGTTTCGAGAATGCTGTTGTAAATTCCGCGGATTGCGTCTTTCAAACGTACTTAAGGTTTGGTTCCGAATTACAAATGGCGGGTCACCACAAGCGTTATTTCAACCAAGGGGTTTACCGGAATGGCCGCAGAGACATGGGAACAAATACCCTAAAACACATTTTGGATATTGGAGACACAAGAGGCTTGTCCAATCTCTGAAAGACATGACACGTGCCCTGAGACCACGTATCCTACGGGCATGTCATGACTACAACCAGTCTGAGTTTGACCTCTGAACAGGGACGCTTACCGTACATGCCATTCATCCCCCGTTTCCACGCAACATCAGGGGTAAATTCCACACTGGCATCCTCCTTGCCCACCTCAGACAGCTGCATTTAACCTACCATCTGCTACGAATCAATGCATCTATCTACGATGTGTATTTGTGGATCAACTGTCCACATGGATCACTGCACTTCGTTTCTTTCCCGAAAGCGCGTCGTCTTCTACTTCCACTTCCCGGATAAGTTGTTGGCGAATGGTGAATTGAAAGATGAAAAAGCGTGGCACTTTTCTCAAGCGAGCCTACCGCCTTCCTATGGATTGGTTGGAGGAAGTTACAACTCGTGCATTTTGACAACTCTCAACTGTTGAGGACTCACGTTGAAATGCAGGAAACGCGGATATCATCCTTGCAAACTCAAGATTCACTTCTGGGGTGTTCAAAGCGTACTTTCCGAGTATTCCACAAGAGCTACGTGTCGTGTATCCAGGGATCAACCTTCTCTCATATGAGTCGAACGGTGAGTCGGTGACAGCGGGGAACTCGACATTATCATGGTTTCATCGTATATGCGTCTCTGATGTCCACGCTTTGTGTACTTTAATTTGTCCTCAGAGCCCGTCCAACTTTTCTGTCTCTTAATCGCTTCGAGAAAAAGAAGAATGTTGCGCTCGCAATTGATGCGTTTGCGATTTTCAAAGAAGAGCTTACGAGAGTAGGACATCGTGCCTTGCTAACGAGTCCGAGACTTGTTATCGGCGGCGGCTATGACTCCCGAGTCGAAGAAAACATGATGAACCTCGTCTCATTGATTGGTCGTGCGAAAGTTGCATCCCTATCCTATAACATCGTCTCCTCCGTCGTCAAGAACCCCTCTACCCCCATTCAATACTACACTTAGAGACCCAGACATCCTCTTCCTGCTCAATTTCACTACTGCACGAGCTGCTCTCCTTTCTGCGTCTTCGACGCTCGCGTTACTATGCACGCCTGCGAACGAGCACTTTGGGATCGTGCCAGTCGAAGCCATGTCTTCGGGGCTTGCTGTCCTGGCGTGCAACAGCGGGGGGCCTACGGAGACCGTGATTGATGATCCGCCAGCTGCGTGAACCGGATGGCTACGCGTACCAGAAGGACCAGTCTGGGCAGCGGCCCTTCTCGAAGTTGCTGAGCTTACGAGATCTGAGAGGGTCGCCCTGGCAGATCGGGCACGAACATGGGCGCGTGAGCACTTTGGGATGGAGGCCATGGTCATCAAGTTGGAACGCGCTCTTGTGGAGGCTGCAGATATGGGGCAGGTATCTGTACCAGGGGTGTTGTGGTTTGGCTCCTTCATTTTAGTCGGTTTGTTCGCTTACGTCATGGCAACCATCTACGCATCATGATCATGAGGTGTTCCGTGCGGTCGCAAGTCTTTGCTACGAAGTGGAGATCGATAACGTTTTCGTATCGACGCACAACAGCATTCACAGGACAGGTATTCCTATTTGTGCTGGCGGAATGTTGGTCATGCGTTCAAGTAGTCGCTTACCAATGTTACCATAATTCCATCATATGATCATAGCCGTGCAATTTCTCATCTTTACCCATTCAAGCCAGCTACAATCAGACTCGATTGATGCATTATAGTACGTTCAATGTCACTGCTTGACGTTTTGTGGCCTCGCAAGTCGTGCGGATGTAGTGCAATAAACGAATTGGCGTTGCTCACACTCAGCTCATTAGGCATACTACAATGATAGTAGTCAACCTTCGATAGCTCAGTGGAAGAGCATGGGACTATAACAGAGAATATCTGCTATCCCAAGGTCACTGGTTCGACCCCAGTTCGAAGGAAGTCTTTTTATTTCTGCCAACGCTGGAAGACCTCAAAGCGGCGTGTTTCTTTCTACGGGTCAGTATTATTAATTGCACCGTACGATGACTCTGAGTATTCGCTCAGCACATCATGTTGGGCTATAGACATTTCAACTTATAATACTATCTATACATGAGTCGCCTCCTGCCACCAATCTCATTAACGCCCTCTCCGCAGACCAGACCCCCGTCTTCACCCTCGCCTCCGAGTTCTCTTAGCCTTCATCCCTTGCTGCAGTAACACCCAACACACCCCTCATATAGTTCTCTGGCAAACGCTACGCGCTTGGAAGCGACTGGCATATTGCAGTATGGGTGGCACGTATGTTGGACTTGTCCGCGGGTCTGCGCTACTCGGAGTGAGTGCCTTACTTGCACGCCTGGGTGCAGGTGAGGGCCCTTTCTCATGGGGGGTTCGTTGATGTCTATGTGGATCACTATTGACCCATCCTTATCCTCGCATATCATTATCGCATGCAATAACTCAACCATGATGGTGGTACGAGTTCAAGTCCCCCGGATCTTGACATGTTTCGTGTGGTGTGAAATGCAGTCATTGTCTGCACCTTGTTTTGGTAACTCAGACTGACCCGCGCGCTATGCAGACCCACTGTCATTTCCTCCAGCCCGCACAAAAGCTGGTGTGGTGCCTAATACCGGTTGATGCGAACCATCGGTGTCGATTGGCTCTCGTAGAACAAGGAATAAGGTGACCGACCAGCAGTGCTGTGCTTGTCACGGTGGTATGTGCTGTAACCCTCGTTCTCGTGCCAGTGGTCGGCTGTCCTGAAGCGTGATGAATTCCTGCCTATGCCTCTGACACTTGTCATAGCCATCATGTTGACACTCGCTATCCCAAAAGTGATGGGGAACAGGGACAGCCCTGCCTCCAGATTGGTGGCGCATCCTGTGATCATCACTTTCATTCGCAAAGCACAGAGCGATAAGAAGCACCCCGAGTCACACCGGTGACGCATTTCCATGTTGAAGTGGTTAGCGGCAGGCCTGAACTTGATGGTATCGCGGGGAGGTGAGGTATCGCTAGTGTAAGGTCAGTTCTCACGTTGGCCGCGGAACGGAACGAAACGTCGGATCGGAGCCTCGGAGACGATCCCTGCATCGAGTGCAGCGCGCGCGCGGACTATGCCCCCACGAGACTTCCTATTGTCTCGTTGGCGGTGGCCTGGACCCCTCAAGACTTGCCGCTAGGACGTTAAAGGACGGACTTTACTGTAATAATGTACTTTTTCATTCCGATCGTTTCCCCTATCATTCGACTCTACGCTCGTGCTCTTCATTCCCGCCCGCCGCTCCTGATTCTTCCATATCCATTCCCGATCCAGTCGATACCCCGCCGCGCCCATAACGAGCCTACCCGCATGTAGACTCATCCCCCTTCGGATCATCGCGCTTCCATCGCCTCGAGCGCGCGGCGTTAACGGGTCTACACGGCGACGATCGAGCCTCTCGATCCTGTAGAGTTAAGCTACTTACAGTCAAGAGAACTAGCTAGCTACATAGGGACGATTCGAAATGTACTTAAGGCTCAGTAGCACCGCGAATCTAATGTAACATTCCCTGCGAGAACGCCTCGCTCCTTCCTATTCTGCGTGCTTGTCCGACTTTCCGCTTCTTTTCTACTGTCAACTCCCTCTTCCTTGAACGACGCTAAACCGAGCCACCGTGCCGTCACGCGTTGTGCGATAAGGATCAAGAGTCCCCGTTACGTTACGTTCCATATCGTTATCTTATCTCCCTCTTGTCGAACTCAAACAGCACCCGTCGAACGGTGCTTCACTAGCATCATGATTGGCAACTCATATGCAGTCCTGTTCTGGGCATGCCCCACTTGGCAAGGCAGACTATAGATAGTGTCAGTGGGGAGCTTCTGGGGAAAATGTAAGGGTGAGGCACTCACCCATTTGCAATTGGTTCGTAGTTGATTCGTAGCGATGGGTCGGTCGACTTGCCGAAGTCGAAGTGCGGAGCTTAAATCAGCACCCAAACGAGCGTCTGTCCTCGTCGAAGGGAGGTAACGGCGGTCAGGTGGACCGAAGTGTGAATCGCAGCCCAGAAAGTGAGGATTTCAATTTCAGGATAGCGTTATAATAAGGGTGAAGGGCGAAATTCACGAAGCTTTGACTTGGACGGCCATACTATAACAATGTTCTCACGATGAAGCCCATTTTGATTTCCGAGATTTGACAGTCATTGGCAATCCCGTCTCATTGGGTTCACTGCAAACACGCCCCCTTTGTTCACCATCGCCTCGAGGGGCCGCCACCGTGTCCTCATTGGGCCATCCATCATTGGACCACTGGCCCAAGCAGCCTTGCTGGCACCCCTCCCTTATTCGCCTCAATCAGAAAAAAATCGACAAATTGGGCCGCAATCACCGAGCACTACTCCCCTGCGAGGTGGCACATAAAAGGTATGATGAACCGATCACTCACCTTTCGTAAACTTTCCAATAGAAATATGGTGGAAACGGGGAAACGTTGCACTAGCGCAAGAGAATACAGAGAATGGCGGGAGGAGATGTGAATTCAAAGTAGTAAACTCGGGCCGCTCCACACAGATCATCCCCTGCCTGCAAAATAATTTTTAAATCAGGACCGTTCCTCGGCCCTCTCTAGGCATCGCAACTACTGACAGCTGAGGGATCTTTTCTCGATCAATCGGACCTGACTTCTTCCTTACAGTATATGATATCTTTTTGCCACTTCCCTTTTCCTCTCCGGCCCCGAAACGCATCAATTAAAAAACCTGTAAGAGCTGCGTCATCTGAACATTTCACCCAAGTTTTTGGAGGAATGACAGACACCAACTGCATTCAGAAAAATCTGGATTCTCATTTCACCCGTACTTATTCACTCGTTTGTGCTTTCCTTCCCAGTCAGGCGCTTGTAAATGGATCTTCGAGGGACCCCTTTGAAGTCTCCCATAACTGTTTGCATTTCACCTAGAGGCGGAGAGGTCAGGCGAGTCAATGCTTTGCTGAGATTGCGTGTCCAGCATCATCAAGCAGTGTGACTACCAGCCCACTCACTACCCAAATATGACCCAAAAGGCCATGCCATCTGATCTACGGAGCGCTGTATATTCTGCGGCTCACACGTTGAAATTCGGTGTAATTAACAGCTCCATCACCTACTACGGCACCCACAAAAAGTTTCAAACGTTATACTTGATCCTGTTGGCACCCGTGTGACAGCTAGATGATATTGGCGGCGAATGACCATATTTATTCTATCGTCCTTATCCATGTCTATGGCTGACCCTGTGGCACTTTTATACACGAAACAGGTGTAATTGGGTATCTCTTTACAGCCCTTTCCGACCGCTGTCTGGTGTATCCGTGAGAAGGAAGTCGTACCAAATAACCGCCAGAGGTGCCGTTGCCAGGTGCGAGAGTGCATGGGCATCGATCACACGGCGCCAAGGAGAAATGTCGAGGAGCTCGAGCATGTCGCGGCGGTTGACAATACCACTGCCAGTGCTGCCATGCCACCGTGTGCAGGACGACGGCTTCAGGGCGTGTTGTGGCAGCCGGCTTCGAGGCCATGGTGAACAAATGGGGCGGGTTTGTGGTGAGCGCCAATGAGGCGGGAGTGATCGGCTGAGTGCGGTCAAATGTGGAAACTGTCGAAAAAGCTTGAACCGTGAGAGCATTGTTATAACGCCCCTTCCCAGAGGAAAAATAGCCGGAGCGGAGCCGAGGCAAGCCGATTCCTGCTTCCGATCCATCGCTATCAGGTCACTGAGTCCTCTGTTCATGTATCTTCTACTCATACCATCTCAGTTTTGAAGGAATGCACCGTCAGACTGACCATTCCATCCCTCCTCTGACACCTTCCTCGCGTGCTGAATGCGCATCACTCTTGGCTAGACGTTCAGGTACTTATGAGATCGACAAACGGATATAGATAGCGACTGGAGTACTTTAACAATGCCCGGCGTAATGGTGCCGCGAAGTGTCCCGTTCCCACCTGATCCAAGGACCCCACCTCCCGTCTCGTACAAGCGCTAAAGTTGTGGCTTCACTTACAGCATCGGCGGAATTTGATCGACGAGGCGCTAACTATTAACGGGACGGTGACGTCGTGTCCGGACTGTTTTTTCCAAGATAGTCCCGCTCTACGAGCCCTCGGTTCGTGGCCGTATCTGAACTTCATCTACAATATCGGCATGACCTCGAGTGACAACCATTTCCTCGAACAGGTGACGAGATGAGCCGCGTGACGCGCGTCACTACGCATCCAATAGGGCACTGCACATAGGGGTAGTTAATCCTTATTAACCTGGGGGGAATAACATGTCAACAACCTTCACAGGTCTACTTACCACACTCCGGCCGCCTCCCCAACACAATGATACCCCAACCTGAGCAATCCTGGACCCAACGATCCTTTTCCGCTGGTGCAATCCAAAACATAGAACCAAACTCGTATATCCACGTAAGACTTCTCACCATGCTCGTACCCACAGCTAACTCATTGATCTCCCTCCCCTCCAACCAGTGGACAACAAACGATATATCACACTTACCCAGGCCTGGGAAAGCAACGATTTCCGAAAGTTGGCCATATAATATAACCCCCATGTCGCAGGTAGACGAGGCTCCGATTGTGTCGTCGCTGGGTTATATTCTAGACATCACACCCGAGCAGTTGACAGCAGAAGGTTCATTGTACACGCAACCCCCAACCGAGGCTGATACCGAGTCCATCTCGTACTTGAAATACCATCCGCCACTCACAGTCCAGGTACATGGCGGTCTACCAAGAAGCCGTGCCGAATCACTTTCCAGCGCCCCCGACGAAGTAACACGGAGTTTATATTACTTAGCGATGTCGTCCCAAGATTCGGGGGGCGTCCGCCACCCAAGTCGTTCTCCCGCTGTGCAGACTGATTTCAGCGGTAGATTTCCTTTTTCGACCTGTCTCGGTAGAGATGCTATGGGCACAAGACGAGCTGCATACACGGAACCGCCATGGCAGTCCTATTTGCTCAATCTTCAAGTTACGGGTCGCCCAGTACACCAGGGACACCAACGCAGGGACGCGGCTCGACAAATAGGAGACCCGGAAACACATAATCGTACACGCAATTATACCTGTCCCGTAGCTGACTGTGGGAAGTGCTTTTCTGGCCAGTCTGAGAAGAACCGACATATCAGATCCAAACATCGACCACCGACAATGGGTTGTCGGATGTGCAACTACAAACAATCACGCGGGGATCTGTTCAAAGCACATTGCAAGAAGCGGCACCCAGGCGAATCGGTAGAAGATTTGTTTGTTCGGTTGGTTCAAGTAGGCCGAGCGCATAACACATCAGCTGACCCGCGCACGGGCGATAACAGCCAGACGTGATTGTACAATAAACCGGGGATCAGGGTACAGAGTGGTGAGTACTTGTATGGGACTGCAGTCACGAGTCTCAATTGCTGACTTTACGGCGAACGTAGAAGAAAAGACATCCAAGGATTGTATTAATATATATGGCAGGAATTGCAGGCGCTTACCTAGCCACACCATACTTATCCACTCTCTCATTATGCATTTCACTTTGTTTCAAAATACCTGAGTTACAATGCGTCTTCCCGGAATAGTCCGGAACAGTCTGGTTTCGAGAATGCCGTTGTAAATTACGCGGACAGCTTCGGTTTGCGTCTTTCGAACGTACTTAAGGTTTGCCGGTGGCTCCGAATTACAAACGGCGGGCCATACCGGTCATAGCCCACGAGCGTTATTTCAACCAAGTGCCCGGGTTTACCGAATGGCCGCAGAGACATGGGAACAAATACCCTAAAACACATTTTGGGATATTGGAGTTGGAGAACACAGAGGCTTGTCCAATCTCTGAAAGACATGACACGTGCCTGAGGTCACATATCCCACGGGCATGTGATGTGTGATAAATCCCGCTCGAGAACACCAGTACAGTACAGTACCGTACGATACATACCGCTCATTCGGCCACCTTGCCATATCTTACTCAATTTTCCCTCACTCCACCTGAGATTTGACCCATATTATTTCAATACATTTACCAATGATGTTCTGGGTTTTTTTGAGCTGGTTTTCAATGATGAGCAAAAAGATGAACAAAAATGGTCGATTGTTATGCTGGTTTGGAAGAGTTTGAGTAATTTGAGTCCCACTGACGGCCTGAATCGCGCCAGCGTGGCTGAATGAGGGGCACACGATGTGAGTCATGTGACCACTGAAGTCATGCCTAACCGCCTTATCCACCCACCGACCGGTGCTCATGGTGTTTGAGAAATTGGGTACAGAAGAGCACATGGGCTCGTTAAGATTGGTGAAGAGGCATATGAAGCGGACCATGACAGGCAACATAACCACTTTCGCGAGCCTGAGCGGCTGTTTGGTTCCCTTACAGAGACCTTCAGTGTGCGACGGGAAACTCTCTCAGGCGAGAAAGATGTCATGTCATGGATGAGTTTGTAGTACTGCAGCTTTTCCGGGAACACCGCATCAGTTGCACCTGATGAAATTTGTGAGCAGAGTCAAAAGCTATGAGAGGCCAAAACACAACAAACATACACGGTATCCAACCGCGTCCAGTAATCGACTCCTGCTCGATGATGTTGATGTTGTGTAGCGTAATAACGCTGAGCACATTGATGCCCTCCTGTTTAGCGCTTGGGTGTGGGCACAGGGAAGCATGTTCGAGGCACTCAACCGCGATCCGATCTTTCAAGCACATATCCACCGCAACCTGGCAGCAGACACATGCAACCTCGACGGGCAGTCGGACATATATCCGTATGTGGCGCTGGCAGAGGACAAGTTGGTGTCGAGTGAAAGCCCAAGGATGCGTAAGAAGAGTGGGAGTTGGAGCCTCGAATTACCAGCCGTGTTCATCGTTGTGTCCCCATGTGGATACTGAAAAGAATAAGAATATCATATATTCCAGTATGCTCACGCGGGATAAGAAAAAGGCCGTACAAGGTGGTGTTCATAAAGGTCCTCTAGATCTCCATTCATTGGTGTTACTCACCTGCGCCGCTTAGGTCCGTGCGGCGCACCCTGCGCTGTCGAAGAACTGCCCGGCTGGTGTTCAGTTGTCACTTGCGGATTGCATATAAATACGCGCGGGTGATGGTAAAATGAGTAATATATATCGCACGCGAGAGCACTGAGTTAGGAAATCGACCGCCAAGGGCGGGGCGTACACTGCACGCGAGGAAGATGCTGGAAGGCGCGCTATGCATGCTCGGGAGTCTGGCGGCAATGAAAGACACAGATACCGCGGTGAGAGCGATTGGAGGAGTATTTGGTGGGGAGAGGAATGGGGAGGAATGGAATACGGATAGAAGTATAAGGGCCACGAGGATTCACGTGGATGAGAGTGAGCACAAGCACATGACATGCTGTCCACGCGCCATAAGCAAGCCCACTAACACGAGGCGGACGGTACCCGTCGTTGTTACCCTCCCTGATATGCCCAATTGCATATCCACCACCGTTTGTCCGCCCGTTGCTGGAACATTTGTCGGATGTGCCCAAAGGCGTGAGTCTCAGAGCTCCATGTCCCTGTTCCTTCCACTAACTTGCAGACAAAAAGAGCGAACTAGCAAGAGACCGCACTCACCTATGTACATCCTGAACGATGATTCGCTTCTGCATATATTCTATATCTATCGCTTGCACATCCAGGATGAATATGAAGACGAGAATGGCAGACCAATGCTCAATTTGGGGCGCCAGCGTTGGTGGTACAAGCTGGCTCAGGTTTCGCAACGCTGGCGACACCTCATACTTGCATCAAGAACTGCATTGGATCTTCACCTCGTCTGTACTATTGGGGTGCCTGTAGCAGACATGTTAAAATTTTCATTGCCCTTGCCACTCACCATCTTTTATGATATTGATCGCACGATGACAGCAGAGGATGAACAGGGCGTGCTTCTCGCGCTCTCGCACCGTGATCGTGTGCATCGTATTTTCCTTTCCATACCAACCCTAAATTTGGAGAATATTATCCTAGCCATGGACGATCAATTCCCAATTCTGGAACGCATGTATATCCGATCTCGGACAGACGAAGAGACAAGTTTGACACTTCCCATAACATTTCAAGCACCTAATCTACGCCGACTCAGACTATGGTACACAGCCCTTCCAATAAGATCTCCTTTGCTCACATCTACCGCCGGACTTGTCTACTTGTCGCTTGGAGGTATCCCGCAATCAGCCTACTTCCCCCCCAATTATATACTCTCACGGCTTTCACTCATGCCCCAACTGGAAAGGCTAGTGATTGGATTCCACTCACCTCTTCCTAACCGCGATGTTGTCAGGCAACTATTGAATACCCCGATTCTGACCCACGTCACACTTCCTAACCTTCACTTCCTTTCATTTCAGGGTGTTAGCGCGTACCTGGAGGGTCTTCTTTCCCAGATCAGCATCCCCGTCCTCTGCGTGTTTGATGTCAGGTTTTTCCATCAACTCACCTTCACCGTTCCGCGGCTCTTCCAGGTTATCCAAATATCAGAGAACCTCAGATCCAACGATGCTCACCTCGCTTTTTACACCGATGCTGTTGCTCTAATCATGGACCCACATCGAAGACTATGGGAACTTCCCTTGGAATTGCAGATCATGTGCAGGCACTTCGACTGGCAGGTAGCGTCAGCAATTCAGATCCTCACTACACTTTCACCAGTGCTCTCTATTGTGGAGGTACTCACGCTCAGCTACGAGAAGCACAATCAGTCGTCAGAATGGCACAACCAAGTCGACCGCACACAGTGGCGCGAGCTTCTCAGACTGTTCACCAACGTGAAGGCTCTTCACCTGCCAAACGAACTTGCCGAAGGACTCTCTCACTCTCTACGCTCGGAGGATGGAGAGATGACTCTGGAGGTCTTGCCTAACCTTGAGGAGCTCACTTATTCCGGAGGCGATGTTGGTGGTGCATTTACCTCATTTATAAGCGAACGACGGGCAGCCGGCCGCACTGTGCGCCTGGAATCCCGTATTCGATTGCAGTGAATCAAGGATCGTGTCAAAGGGGAGCGCGACAGCAAGCGGCCAGACTGACTGGAATCTATTCTGAACATAGTATGTGTTGTCTCTCTCTTCATCTCCAACTTGCTCTCTTACTCCCTCGCGCCTGCATTTACCTCCACTTTCTCTTGCCCATTCCCAGCCCCTCTACACCCGACGTTGAACGCATCTTTTGCGTCAAATCAGCTCTCGACATCACGAGTTTGTCCTAAGTGTCAACACGCCACGCCTTCACAATACCTTGTGCCTCGCATCGCTGACCACCTTTGTGCCTTCACTGTAGTATTCATTTCTGTATTTTTTCTGTCTATGTATTTAAACCGCTCATACTCACCTCTATGAATATCAGTTCAGCAGTGTTTGTGTCCCTCTAACCGCTTGTGTGGTCCGTAAGGTGCTCTCCCAGCGATTTCCAGTGTATCCAACAGCCTCGTTTCAGTATCCAATAATCGAAACTTTCTGCCCCTCATATCACCTCCACTGAACTCACCGCCGAGGTCGACGAAAGTCACTTGAAGCTCTTCGATCTTCCTGTCCTTGTTTTCTGCTTGCTCTTTTAATATCACGTCTGAAGGGTGTAGCAAGCTTCCGTTGGTTAGTTCGTTGCAAAGGCTTGTGGGCAAGAGTCTCGGTAGAGAGTGGTCGCTTGGTGAGATCTCGTACTTTTGCACGGTGCGTATGTAATGCGTGATTTGTACTCACTCACCAGCACTTTGAGTTCCTTATTGTGCGGTTCCCTTGTCCGGTGAAGCCGATCGTGGAGAGGCGATCTGACGGCCTTCGTAAATGCCATTCAGCTCCCTACCGGAGACGGCTGTCCAGGACGGGAAGTTCACTCACGCTAGAAAGATGATGTCATGTTGATGAGGAGGTCGTGGTACTGCAGTTTGTCCATGAATATGTGAACACGGCGTCCGTTTTACCTGGAGAAATTCCCTAAACAGAGAGAAAAAGAATGACAGGCCATAGTACAAAAAACGTACCACCTTAGTGTTAGACCCAAGTCCGAGTCCCTGAAGATTGAACAGAATCACAAACTCTGCTATGGCCAAGGTGTTGAGGTGCTTATGAGGACGTGACTTGCTTTGGTCGCCGCCGGCGTAAGGTGCCCACTGCAGCCGTCTGAAGGAGTGACCAGTGACCAGTATGCACACCGCTAATCCTAACCATAAATTAAGAGTCCTTAAAGGGTTAATTTGATGGTCCCTCAGATACCTCAGTCCGTGCGAGTTGCAAGTGAAGCCTGGTCAACGCACAAGCCTGACACCGCTGCGGATAGCCTTCATCCGTTCAGACCTGGGGATAGGTCTAACACTATCTATTCTGTGTTTCCTCTCTAATTCTCATTCCAGGTGGTGCAGAACGTCTGGTCGTGCGTGGATGCTGCTGTTGGTCTTCAAAATCTAGGCCATACGGTTGAATTATACACGTCCCACCACGGCCCAGCCTATTGCTTTGCTGAGACGCGAGATGGTGTGTTGAGTATCCAAACCAACTACTACAACCAGTCGAGTTTGACCTCTCAACACTCAAGAGGGACGCTTACCGTACATGCCATTCATCCCCCGTTTTCACGCAACATCAGGGGTAAATTCCACATCCTCCTTGCCCACCTACGACAGCTACATTTAACCTACCATCTGCTACGAATAAATGCATCTATCTACGATGTGTATTTTGTGGATCAACTGTCCACATGTATTCCTGCACTTCGTTTTCTTTCACGAAAGCGCGTCATCTTCTATCGCCACTTCCCGGACAAGCTAAAATGGTGAATTCGTGCAGGGAAAGATGAGAAAGCGTGGCACTTTTCTCAAGCGAGCCTACCGCCTTCCTGTGGATTGGTTGGAGGAAGTTACAACTCGTGCGTTTTGACAACTGGACTCACGTTGAAAGGCAGGAAACGCGGGTACCATCCTTTCAAACTCAAGATTCACCTCTGGGGTGTTCAAAGCGTACTTTCCGAGTATTCCACAAGAGCCACGTGTTGTGTATCCAGGGATCAACCTTCTCTCATATGAGTCGGACGGTGACAACGGGGAACCCGACATTATAATGGTTTCATCGTATGTGGGTCTCTGATGTTCACGCTTTGTGTACTTTAATTTGCCCTCAGAGCCCGTCCAACGTTTCTGTCTCTTAACCGCTTCGAGAAAAAGAAGAATGTTGCGCTCGCAATTGATGCGTTTGCGCTTTTCAAAGAAGAGCTTACGAGAGTAGGACATCGTGCGTTGCTAACGAGTCCGAGACTTGTTATCGGTGGCGGCTATGACTCCCGAGTCGAAGAAAACATGATGAACCTCGTCTCATTGATTGACCGTGCGAAAGCTGCATCGCCATCCTATAACATCGTCTCTCCGTCGTCAAGAACCCTCTACCCCCATTCAATACTACACTTAGAGACCCAGACATCCTCTTCCTGCTCAATTTCACTACTGCACAACGAGCTGCACTCCTTTCCGCGTCTTCGACGCTCGCGTTACTATACACGCCTGCGAACGAGCACTTTGGGATTGTGCCAGTCTAAGCCATGTCTTCGGGGCTTGCTGTCCTAGCATGCAACAGTGGGGGGCCTACGGAAACCGTCATTGATGATCCGCCAGCTGCGCGAACTGGATGGCTACGTGTACCAGAAGCACCAGCCCGGGCAGCGGCCCTTCTCGAAATTGCTGAGCTTACGACATCTGAGAGGGTCGCCCTGGCAGATCGGGCACGAACATGGGCGCGAGAGCGCTTTGGGATGGAGGCCATGGCCGTGAAGTTGGAACGGGCTCTCGTGGGGGCTGCAGATATGGGACAGGTATCTGTGCCAGCGGTGTTGTGGTTTGGCTCGTTCACTTTAGTCGCTTTGTTCGCTTACGTCATGGCAACCATCTACGCATCATGAGGTGTTCCGCGGTCGGAAGTCTTCGATACGAAGTGGAGATCGATAATGTTTTCGTGTCGACGCACAACAGCATTCACTGTCATCAGGGCAGGCATCCCTATTTGTGCTGGCGAAATGTTGGTCATGCGTTCAAGTAGTCGCTTACCATAATCACATCATGTGATCATAGCTCCTCTTTTCCCATTCAAGCCAGCTACAATCAGACTCGCTCGATTGATGCATTATAGTACGTTCAATGTCACTGCTTGACGTTTTGTGGCCTGGAACGTAGTGCGGATGTAGTGCAATAAGCGAATTGGCGTTGCTCACACCCGGTTCATTATGCATGCTACGATAACAGTAATCAACCTTCGATAGCTCAGTGGAAGAGCATGGGACTATAACAGAGACAATCTGCTATCCCAAGGTCACTGGTTCGATCCCAGTTCGAAGGAAGTCTTTTTTTTGCTTCCAATGCGAGAGATGCATCGACGCAGTCGCGGTATATTTTCGGGTTTTCCCCGGCCCTACTGGCAATACAGTAACGCCAGGTGATAACTTTTGGCCTCCTATGCTTCCCCCATCCAAGCTGACTTCAAGCACCCTCGATGGATACATTATAGGGCGGTCTATTTCACGACTAGAATTTTTGCAGCCACCCAAGGAACGGGGGCGTAGCACAGGCAAACTTCCATTGCTAACACCTTATTCATCAGGCATGCCATGATCATCGTAATCAACCTTCGATAGCTCAGTGGAAGAGCATGGGACTATAACAGAGAATATCTGCTATCCCAAGGCCACTGGTTCGATCCCAGTTTGAAGGAAATTTTTTTCTTGCTTCCAAGAGAAGCACCAAAGCGGCATGTCCCTTCTTATTACACAATTCAAGTTTCTGACATTTCATCCTTTGTCCCCTACGCTTCCCCTATCCAAGGTAGTCACAACCAGGCTCAATGGACGCATGAAACTATGCTCCATTTCGCAACCAGAATATGCCAACCAAGTATTGCGGATGCGGTACGGTAGGTAAGTTTCCATTTCTCACACCCTGTTCACTAGGTATCCCACGATAGCAGTAGCCAGCCTTCG
>QFDX01003031.1:0-15608 GCA_003315875.1 Lactifluus piperatus | reverse complement strand
GAGTAGAAAAAAAAAGAAATGAGACCTTATTTTAAGCCTTTCCTTAATTTTCAAATCCTAAATTTACTTTTTTTTGAAAAATAAGTAAAAACAAAAGTTAAAAAAATGCAATTTCACATTTTCCTGATGTATGCCTACAGGGCAGCCTATGTCACTGTCAGGTGACGGTGTCAGGTTTGCATTCAAGATGCAAAGGTCAACAAGTACTTGACTTGGCTCAAGTAGGGCACAAGCAAGATAGCAAAGCCTTAAATGTGGCTTTGAGAGATGACAAGAAGGTAAGATTCCTGACTTATAGACTCAGGAAGGATCTTCAGAGTGAAGCTAACAATTGCCTGATATTTCACAGGAGAACGAGCTTAAGGCTCTTCTCCTTAACTTGGAGTCCTTATATACAGAGGGAGAGGAGTCATATGGACTTTGGGAGAAGAGTACAGAAAAGTATGGAAGAGTATAGAAGGAAATAGAAGTTCATAGAAATGTATGGAAACATGGAGAAGGATCAGCTATTGGATATGGGAATGCAGTCATGTGATGTTGAATCACATGTCTTGTGACAAAGTGTGACGTGTTGTGACAGCCTACCTGTGCCATTTTCCTTTATCCTTCAGCACAGGAGTCAAAAATGGCAATGTACTATACCTGACCACTGGAATGGAACAATTGACCATGAGCTATTGATGCCTCTTGCCTTTTTTGCTACCTCCCTCTCACTGCCTTCTCAGCATGCCTTTCAACAGATATGACATGTGTTTTGGCCACCTCAATATCTCTTGATGCCTCCCACTCACTATCTCTTATCTCCCACCACACTCTCTCTTGTCTACCTCTCACCATCCACTTCTCTATGCCTCTATCTCACTGCCACTTTCTGCTACATGGCCTCTAGCCCTCACCAGAGTTACCACATTCATTTTTGCTAACTCTCTCAATGTCTATGAAGATTATGGGGATTAGGAAATGGATTGTGGTGTGGTGAGGACCATGTAGTGATGCATGATCTAAGTTCAGGCAGAGGGACTTAATCAGGTAGCATGTGATATGGCCTTTGAAGCCTAAGTAATGCCAATAATAGAGAATAAAAGTCAGAAATTCTAAATTGCTAGCAGAAGTAGAAGCTCTAGTCCAACACATATATAGAGTGTGGGTCATTTATATTGAATGGTATGTATACTGCCACTCACTGGCAAGGGATCTTTCAAGTTTCTGTGGGTGTGGTTGCAAATTGATGATCTTAAAGAAAAAGGAACAGATCATAACATTTGCTTGGCTCTGAATTCACTTGGCAGCAGTCTACAGCTCATTCATACTCACAAGCTAGAATCTATCCATAGCCTCTCTGACTTGAGACAGTTGTACATTCAAAGACTTTTATGCTAGATGGTCTGTGCCATATGCACCTTGAGTCTTTACAAACTCTCTGAAGCAGTTGTGATTCATGGTATGGAGAGAGAATGGGATGACAAACAATGCTTAAATGAGCTGGATAGTTTGATTGAAGATTGTTTCAATCTTGTCCACTGCATAGCAAGCTTAGAGCAGTTGCAAAGTGATCCCAAAGTTAAGCTCATTCATACATCTACAAAGGGATACCCTTTTACAGAACCCTGGATCTCTGTACCCACTTGCAGTCTATCATATATATCCCCTTCCCAATGCTCATATCACCATTGTTGAGGACTTTCTTAAATATCTCTGGCTGATGACAGAAGATATGTAATGGGAAAATAAAGTGTTGGGGGTGAATTTGGGATTCAAGTTTCTCTATGTGGAAGAACTGTGTTGACTGCTGACCTATGCAAGCAAATTTGGCCACAACATCTCAGAGCTTCTAAATCTGACAGGAAGGAACTCATCTCCATATTGTGTGAATTCATATAGTCAATGTTATGTTTTAGATGATTTTGGTTACTTTGTTACAATAGAAACCAGTATGCAACAAGCTCACCTTGTCTTCTGATGTGGTCTCATCCTGCATAGTACTAGTAATGATGGCATTTATGTAAACACATCAGCAAACCACAATTTGCTATACAGAGCTGTACAGAGCCATATACTATAGCTAACCTGGGTTTTGCTGATGCACATGATTTGTTGCACATGTGGGATCATCTCCCATCTCTGTAGCTTCTGTATCTAGGAAGACCTACAATTGTGGGCTCTCTCAATATAGGAACTGCATTAGAGCTGGGAGCAATCCACCCCACAAGCAGTTTCTTGTGGCAGTATCATCATGGGTTCATCACACAGGAGGTGAGGTAGACAAGGGAGCAGTAGTGGTGCCCAGTTGCTTACAGACATGGGTGTCATCTTGTAAAGGATGGGGTATCAGGGAAATGTACATAAACTTTTCCACTTTTTGGCTTTTTTAGGATTTGAAAAGCCCAAAAGCTGAAAAGCAACAAAAGCTGGGATTTGATCATACAGAGAAATGATGATAAAGTGAGAAAGTCATGAAAAGTTACACAAAGGTATTAAAAGCTATATAAAGTTGGAAAGTTTGCTAAGCTAGACACTACATGAGAAGTTCATGGGCATGATAATCTATGAAATAATTGATGAAGTACTTGTCCCAAGCATTGAGAGCCCTGTCACACTCCAGATCTGTAGGAAGAAACCCTTCACCATAGCATGGTAAGAGATGAATACCTCAAAAAATTGTGTGAAGGTGAATAACCTGAACTAGTGGCTCATTGTTTGCATCTTGCTTGGGTACAGCTTTCCACATCCCAGTTTCTTCATCACATTCTAGCTTGTCATCAGGGTGATTAAACCAAGTAACAAGGGCACAAGGTATGTCCTTTCTGTGATAAGGGTCAAAGTATGAAAACAACAGCAATATTCATGCCACCAGGAGCCCTTGCATAGCTGCCTGATCATCATCATTGCCTACAGAGATAAGAACAGTGTCAAAGTGGTTCATTCCACCACAACAAGGGTTGGCATGGAGGACTTCTCAATGCATCCCCCCTGCCCCACATAAATCACTAGGCACAAAAAATTGTATTGTCACTGAATGAAAAACATGGATTGGCCCATCAAATAAGTTATCCTCTGGCCTAGCACAGCTAGAATTAGGATGGTTTTGTTGGTGGATATATTCTTAAAGGGCAGAAGGAAAGTTGGGTTGATCAATGAAGGCTATGAGAGTGGTGAGGCTAGAGGGATAATCACGCTCTGAACATAGAAATGAGTATTCTGTCATTAGAACTCATTGAAACTTACAATGCCTAGCTGCAAGCCAGATCACTGTTTCTGTGTGTGGGCCAGGTGCTGGTCCTGCATCCATCATGACATCATCAAGGTCATAATCTGGGTCTTCATCTTTGTTGGCAGTTGTTCCAAGCCAAGGCAGGGGAGGCAGCAAATTCCCAGCTGCCTGAAGAGCCATATGGTCAACTATACTTCTAGCAAGCATCCCCTGATCCTGGAAGACAGATTGAATAGCTGTGAGTTTGTCCATGTGATTGATTGTCTTGAGTATCTAAGGCAGTGGCTTGTTGAAGCTTGATTATTGCCAAGGTTCCTTAACAACTGGTATGTGCTTTGCTTCAGTTTGGGAGCTACAGGTGCCATTGGGAGAGCCAAACATCTCTATTGAATTGGCATAGTGTACCAATGCATGTTGCCAGGGGAGCGATACACTTTGGCAAATACCTGTTGTAATAAAAACTTGTCAGAGGTGGTGGAAGTTAGCAGGAAACTCTTGGATGTGAGTAATGTCCTTGGTAGAGATGGTGTTTTGGTGAACAAGATAGCAGCAGTTAATAAAAGCAGAGAGACACTGGATAATGTCCATAGGAATATGGCTGCAGATTGCTGCAATGTATATCTGTACCACATTGTACTCAATGAAAGGAATTTTGAAAAAGGAAAGGGGGGAACCTTTATAAGGGCTTTTGTTTGATCTCCTATCCATCATATAAAGTCTTGGCCATCAGTGAAGTGGCATAGTCCAGGATAAGAAGGAATAGTTGCAAGCCTGTTGTCACTTAGTGAATTCTCAATACACTTGTCATGAAATCAAGAGCACCATTGATCAATGTTCTGTATCACCCATAGCACATGTGCTTCTCTATGCTTCAAAACTAGATACTCTTCAACCCATGTTATGAGGTGGTCCTTGAATGTGCCTTTGATAAGTTGATGTAGAATATTGGGTGTGATTAATTTGTAAATATTGGATGGAAATCCATGGGTAAATGGCTGAGAGAGCATGGTTATTGTGTCATGGGGCATCATCAGTGATTTAACAAATTGCTCAAGGCCTTTTGGCACTTTTTCCCACTTTTTCACTCATTGAAAAGCCAAAAAGCCCCAAAAGCACCTTGAGGCCAAAAGCTCTTCAGCACTCACCAGCACTCACCAGCACTCACCACGACTCACCAGACTTTTAGTGCTCAAAACGCCACTCAAACACTCAACAGGCCATTTTGAGTTACTATCTAATGATGCTCTATATAGACAGAAATTCATGTACATACATGGGCCCTCTCTACATGCTGCAGCCATCACCATTGCATCACCATTGTCACTGTCATCGCGGTCACATCGTCGTCCATTGCCGTCATCGTGGTTGCGTCATCCTCATCGGGGTTGCATCTTCCCCATCGTGATCATCGCAGTTGCGTCGTCCTCATCGCAGTCATCGCGGTTGTGTCGTCTTCACTGTCATCGTTGTAGCTCCACCCCAGATGAGGTAGATGGCAGGAGTAGTGTCATAGCAGGTGAGATGGGCCAGGAAGGCAGCGGCCACGAGTGGGGCCGCCAAAGGATGTGGAGGGCCCTGTAGGAAATTGTGCCGAAAATCAACTTACCTCTGTAATTGACAGATGGGCCCTCCAGGTTCGCCTGGCTATTGCCGTTTAGTGCACTTTGGGGAGATGAGCGGAAACGTCCGCCTCGTCCAACTACGTGACCGTCGGCCAACATATGGGAGAAGCGAGGACGCGCGGCGGCGTGAACACGAGGAGCGGGAACGTAAGCGGCACTCATTTCTGCGATGGGGGCGGCACAAGGCCCTCAGCTAAGTGTGGATGTAGTAAGAACTTGAGAAACGCACCCACTCTGCAGCGGCCGGAGAAGAAGAACACGCACTGCCGCTTGCGACTGCCGCCAGATGATGGTCTGCGGAGATTCGGAGCTCCACTTGCACGATGGTCACCACGTGGACCAAAGCCTTCCTGAGGCGATTTTGTACCCTGTTTTGTTCGGATGCCGGAGGGTAGGGCTAGTGTGCGGGTGGTGGTAGCATAGACGGCGGGTAAGGTGCAGTAGGTGACCGCGGCCTCGGCGATAGTGAGCCCGTTCTGCGATGATCCCTCCTCGAATATCCTTATAAGGTTCGCCTCCTCGGACACAGACAGGAGCAAATAAGGCCTTCCCTTTATGTTGAGCAGACGCGTCAGTTAAGCATTTAATCGTAGGACGCTGGAGCGGCGTATACTAGTACAGTACGCACAAGGTCATCCTTTTCGTGTCGTTCCTCTAGCTCGTCCCTGACTTGTGCATACTGTGTCAGCACAGACCCGCCGATGTCGAAAGTTGCGTCCTTGCTATCCACAGAGGCATATCGCGATGCTAGGAGATCAAGGAGGGGCTGGAGGGAGAGCGTCAGGACTGTCGTGGGCGATGAGTGCACATGACCATCTCTCTTTCGCTTCTTTCTAGAAGGGGGTCGCCTCCGCTATGACACTGGTTAAGGGCAGGGCAGGGGTATGTGATTAAGAGAATGCACTGTTGGCCTATCAACATAAGCAGTGTCGCCGTCACTGTCACCCCAGTCCTCTAAAGACTCAGCTGCTGGATCTCGCATGGCTGCCATCGTACTTCTGAAAGTCTTGTCGGACGACGAACGAACTGTGACTCGGGCCAGATGAGTCCAACAAGTCAGAGTCCTCACGCGTCTCACTCATGGTGTCTGAAACAAGACCAGAGTAAATTGTAAGAAAGACTAGGTCTTTCTCTGAACCATAGGCCCTGGGGGAGAGGCATGTGCTGGAGGCACGCAGGTACAGGTCAGCTATGTTATACGAGGCCAAAAAGTGAGATAATAACGCACAGAGGGGACAAGCCAGTCAGGTTCCCAGTGAGAGTGAGAGGAACCGAATTTGGGACGGCACCCCAAGTGACTTCCATGAAGCACAACAGTGGTGCTGCAGCCCTAGACAGGGAGGAGAAGAGGTTAGTTGATAAAAACAGAAGAAAAAACATACCTGGTGCTACGAACGTCCCACACCCATGTGGACCGTTACAATGTGCTGTCGACTTAGAGGAATCCTGTCCCGTCGACTTTCAACAATCACATGACTAGCACATACAACCACAAACACAATGAAGAAATTGCGGGCACTCGTCAGCAGCGACCCAATCGTGTCTTTCTAGCTCCTGCATCACTGCCCTTGTGTGGTCCCCTCGTCCATTTCACCCTTGTCACCAGATCAATGGCATATCAAGTAAGACAACACGATAGTTTCCCATCGGACCAAAAAGGATGCGTTTCTAAGTCTCAGTTTTTTGCGGGCTAACCACACATCCTCAGACTTTGATCTATATCTTCTCACAAAATCCCCTGACATTGAACAAGATACCTTCCCTCTTGGTGGTGGGCTAAGTGGCCACCATGGCCCCATGAACAATGTCATGTTCTGTGGCAGCCCGATGACGAGGACCGTGGTAGTGGTTTTTTTGTCTATTGCGGTACATGTGAGCCATTACTATCAGGCATGACTATCTATAATCTAGTCAAGCGTAAACGTCAGTTCAAGGGAATAATGTCATCCAACCATGGCTCGAATCAGAGTCGCTACATCCACTTGATGATGCTAGCCTCTGTCGACATGCTTTTTTTTTTTTATCTATCCAGGTCGGGTTTGACATTGCCAAAAAGGAAGCACTTGCGGTGAGTTCTACGCAGATCATTCCACCGATCAAACTGACGCCATTGTACCCCAGTTCTTGGACACGTTCAAGCAGCCCTCCAGTCTAGACTGCCCTACCCTCATCAGTCTGGCGAAGACGTCCCTTACTACAAAACTCAACGCCGCTTTGGCGCAACAGCTTTGCGAGTCTGTTGTCGATGCTGTGATAACTTTACGACCTCTTTCCCGGCCGAAAGGTACGCGACATGCCTTATGACTTCCAGGGTAGAAAGGGTTAACCGGTCCTTTCGCAGATACCAAGGACCAGTGGCAAGAGCCGATCGATCTTCACATGGTCGAAATAACGAAAATGCAGCACCGTATGGCCTCGGAGACACAACTGATTCGCGGGCTCATTCTCGACCACGGTGCACAGCATCCTGACATGCCCAAGCGTGTCGAAAATGTGTACATTCTGACGCTTAACGTTAGCCTTGAGTATGAGAAAACGTGAGTCCTACCTCTCCCCCTGCTCTCTTCATAGCGCTGACGATGTGGACATGACAGGGAGGTAAATTCAGGGTTCTTTTATTCTTCAGCGGAGCAGCGTGAGAAACTTGTCGAGTCAGAATGCAAGTTCACCGACGAGAAGGTGAAGAAGATTGTTGAGCTTAAGAATCTGGTGTGCAATCAGGTGGTAGGCCATCACAGTTGTGGAGTTGGAGTTAACCCGGGCGGCAGTAACGAAGACAGTGGTGGTGGCGATACGATGATGGCGGTGGTGGTGATGTGGAGCGGGCATTTGCCCACAGTTTATGCACATTTTATTAGATATTATTGTATATATTACTCTTATATAAGGTATAAACAATTTTTAATCTCACTGGAACAAAGGACCTAGCATCTCAGCTTTTGTCAACTTTTTGAACTTTTTGGCCTCATTGAACCTTTTGGCCTCATTGAGCTTTTTGGCCTCATTGCCAAGTAAACCAAGAAGACCTTCCGTGAAAATGGACCCTAGCTTTAAGTACTTCCAACTTCTTCACTTTTTGCCCTCATATGAGCTCATGTGAGCTCACATGAGCTCATATGAGTAAATTGTAGGAATACTGATGATTGTAGTAAATGACATACCACTACATCTGCCCTAAGGCCATATTCATCCCAATGACACCCTCATCAAATGACTGTAAGAGGAAGTCTGTTTTCTTGTGAGTTCACAGATGGGCAAGAGCATCATCTAAGTTTGAGGGCTGGGTATCTAAGGCATGACTAGGGATCTGCAGGGGTATGGGTAACACCGGGGTGTTTGTTCCGGGGGTACCAGGGGTATGGGTGTGGTGTCACTTTCTGGCCGCGCCCAATATACTGTACCCATACCCATGACACCACTGATCACGTGCTTGTTTGACTTGTATGCCCTTGCTCGAATCGCTTGTTCCAATTCCCTCATTCCTAGCCTCCATGCAAGCGCTGCCATTATGGCGTGGTTCCTTGTTGCTGCCACCGCATTCTGTGCAGCCACCACTCCCCATTTCCACTGTCACTGCTGCCTCTGCAGCACCCTAGTCACTAGTCACCTGGTCTCCACGCAGTCACTGCCATTGCAGCATGGTCCTTCATTGCTGCCCCACATTCTGTGCTGCTGCCTTTGCCCATTCCCATTGTTGCTGCTACCTCTGCAGCACCCTCGCCAGTCACCAGTTGCCTGGCCTCCACACGCTCGCTGCTGCTATGGCATGGTCCTCATCACTGCCTTCTGTGCCACAGCCGTTGACCATCCCACCTGGCCTCTGCAGCGTTCTGCGCCACCACCATTGACTGTTCTACTGTTGCTGCTGCTTCTGTCGGATTTGGGCCAATCGGATCGCCCAGATCGGCAGCGCGTTCACGCGTGCCCCGTTCAGTATGGCCTTGAGGCCTCGATTCCCCACTAGTTTAGCACTTACCTGTCAGCCTACCACTAGCAGCGCGCACGCCCTATGCGTGCGCGATTACCTCGTATTTAGCTAGCCCATATCGGGGCCCCTAAGGCCCCGCGTTTATATACTGCCTTAGGGCACCTGGGCCACCTCAGTTTCGTGCCCGCGTGCGAGAACTGAGGTGAGCATCGTTCGTTCATTACTTATCCCCTTAGCTCACACTGTAGTAGATAGTTACAGGTGAATATCATTAAGTTTCGTGCCCGCGCGCGAGAACTGAGATAGTTACAGGTACTAGGCTTCGGGCCTATCCCCTCGCGCGCGCCCCTCAGCTCACAGCCCCAACCGCGGGGCTCCTCACACTCTTTTGGACCCGGCTTTTCAGCCCTCGTGTATCTAGATCCCCATAATCTCAACAGCTTCTGCAGCGCCCTCACCAGTTGCCCATGTGCTCAACAGCACATGCCATTGCCTCAAAAGATCCCTTCAACATCGTGGCCACTTAGGGGCCCACATTTGAGCAGGTGTCAGCATGCATTATGTTGGGATGTATCATGTCCTGCACTTGCAGGGCATGCATGCTTCCATCATTGTGCAGGTCGTCATCATGGCTTGCATGTGCACAGGACATGTTTGGGTCGTGAAGTGGCGAGCGACGATGGGAGGGGCAGAATACTTCAGCTTATGGTAAGTTCATTCTCCATCCCCCTTTTGCTTTCTAACAGAATTCCAGGTTTACCTCTGTAGCCTTGGCGCCAGAATGCCCCAAGGAAACCTCATATCGTGGGCATGGCGTTGTAACTGTGCTCACCTGCCTCACGCCTTCATCACTTTCCAAGCCCATTGCTCCACATCCTGGTGTTGAATTCAATGAAAATCCGAATTTGATATCTCTGCTCCCACCTCAGCAATTACAGCGTTGCATTTGGGTTGCCAGCTTTGGCATTGAGTGGCACATGTACATGGCATGGGCACTGTCAACCCCAGCTGAAAAGCACCTCAACCAGGGCCTCACTCAGCAAGGCGGAGCATGGCCCTTCTCTTGTTCATAGACATGATGTCACGTCAGGTACATCCATACCAGCCCTTCCTTTGCAACTTGCAGCCCTTGACTCACACAACAGCCAAGCCAGCCTGCAAAAGCCCACCCATCCCCCTTTCCTTCATGTGGCCCACATTCCACACTGCTGCCACCACCAGCACCACCAGGGCCTCGACAATGACAATGCTACCAATGCACATGGTCCACTGCTGCCGACACCATCAGCACCAGCACCACACCGACATGTGTCGACTGCTATTGGCTGCAATGAGGATGATACCGACATGTGTGCGGGCCTCCTGCCATTGCCTTAGATCCGCCACCTACTCGTCCCATCAAGGAGCCCCTTCACATGCAGCCGCAAGGGCGTCAAGGTTTCCACAGACCCTGACGAGGCAGGGAGAGTGTTGCCTGACACCCTCCCCATGCTTCCATGCCACCGCCACCACCTACTGCACCACCTGCACCTCGACGGCAATACTACTGTGCATGGCTTGCCTCCACCGCCACCATCAGTACCAGTACCAGCACCACCTCACCAAGGTCAAGGTTGCTGATGCATTTGGCCTGCCACCACTGCCATCAGCACTAGGACCAGCACCAGGCCGATGTGTGTGACTGCTGTTGCTGCTGATTGTAACAAGCCTGTGGTATCTGTTGATACCACAGGCAATGTTCATACCCTTGCGTGTAAACGGTATACCGCTACCCTTTCCCGTATGGGTAGGGGTTCTGTGGGTAAGGGTACAGTATGCCATTTCCATACCCTCGGTATACCCATGCAGAACCCTAGGCATGACAGGGGTATGGGTCACACCATGTGTTTCTGGTCATGGGTATGCATGGGTATGGGTATGGGTTTGGAATTACCATACCTGCACAACACCATACCCTTAACTGTGGGTTTACGGGTATGGCTAGGGTGCCCAAGCCACCGCTTTGACTCCCTGAAGAGATGAGAGGGCTATGTCCTCTCAGTCTTGCACAATTTCCTTATCATTCTCAGCAATCTCAGCAGGGGGGGATGAGGAGAGGTGTTGTTTATGGGTGAGTTTCTGCTTGTTTCAGATGATCTTGTACTTGATTCCAACCTATTTTACAGCTGTTTCGAATTCCTGAAGAGACGAGAGGCCTGCACACTCTCGTTCTTGCACTATTTCCTTATCATGCTCAGAGAGGGGGGAACAAGGAGAAGTATCATTTCTGGGTGAGTGCTTACTAAATTCTGATGATCTTATACTTGATTCCAACCCATTTCACAGCTGTTTCAATGCCCAAAGAGACGAGAGGGCTGCGTGCTCCTGATCTTATGCTATGTCCTTATCATGCTCAGGAGGGGGGGCATCAGCAAAATCACAAAACTCTTGTGGTCTTTTGGGGTCTTGTCAGTCTTGTCAGCCTGTGGCACAAGTTCACAGGCGTCCACAGGCCTCACAAGCCTCACAAGTTCACAAGATTTTTATTTTTATTTTACATTAAGAATATGTCACTACTGCATCAGCAAACCCGGGGTTTGCTTATAATAGCTTGTAATAGGTCTCCTTTCTTGTAATATGATGTAGCATGCCATAGCGTTGTAACATGCCATAGCACTGTAACATGGCCATAACATTGTAACATGCCATAGCACTGTAGCATTGTAATGCCGTAGCACTGTAATGTGCCATAATGCTGTAATGTGCCATAATGCTGTAATGTGCCATAATGCTGTAATGTGCCATAACGCTGTAATGTGCCATAACGCTGTAATGTGCCATAACACTGTAGCATTGTAATGCCATAGCACTGAAGCATGCCATAGCACCATATGATATTTTTGCTGCTTTGACGACATACAGTATATGATTTTTCCACCACTTCAACAAAAAAGAGGGAAATTCATATTTATTGGGTGCTACTACAAATGACTAAGTACTGTGCTACAGGACAAACTGACATCATTGTCGCATCTCTGCATCCTCGCTGTCCTCGTCTCCGCGTCCTCATCCTCATCTCCGCGTTCACATCCTCGTCCTCGTCCCCGCGTTTATGTCCTTGTCCTCGTCTCCACGTTCACGTCCTCGCTGTTCTCATCTCTGCGTCTGCGCCCTCGTCGTCCTCGTCTCCGCATCCACGTCCGCATCTCCGCGTCCTTGTTGTCCTCGTCTCTGCATCCTTGTCCCCATCGTGTCTGCATCCTCGTCCTCGTCCTTATTGTATTCACCATGTCCGCATCCCCCATGAGCAGTTGTGCAGGGGCTGGAGGGTGCTATGTGTCCTTGTGCTCACCGTGGTCCTCGATGCTGCGTCCTCGTGCTCACCGTGATCCTCGATGCTGTGTCCTCGTCCTTGTTGCACCCTCGTCCTCGTGGGGCTGCTGCCCTGCTCGTCGACCTCATCTTCATGTTGCCTGTCGTCCTCGCACCGCTGCTGGCGTTGACCTCGCGCTGCTGGCGCTGCCCCAGCAGTCGTCCTTGTCCTCATGTGGCTGCTGCCCTGCCCGTCGACCTCGCGCCGCTGCTGGAGTTGACCTCGCACTGCTGCTGGCGTTGACCTCGCGCCGCTGCTGGTGTTGACCTCGCACTGCTGGTGCTACCCCAGCCGTCGACCTCGTCCTCATAGGGCTGCTGCCCTGCCCGTCGACTCGCGCCGCTGCTGGCATTGACCTCGCGCCGTGGTGCTTCCCCAGCCGTCGACCTCGTCCTCGTGTTGCCTGTCATCCTCACGCTGCTGCTGGCATTGACCTCGCACCTTCCCTGACCACAACTCCGTTTTATTATCCATCAACCATCATATGCTCTGTATGTAAGCCCTCACCATACGCCATGCTCTCAAAAATGACTTGCCGCCACACGGCAATCGTAAATTCTGCAGCTTCCTCGTCCAGAACCTACGAATCGCATGATTTCAGAGCAGATCAGGGTTATATTTGGTATCATACGTACAGGTTCTAGACCTTCTACGAGTTTGGCTGGACCCTTGTGATCTTTGAGATGTTCGATAACGAACATCACAACGTCGTCATCGTCAAGCTCGCCAAGATACTTGACCATCAACTTTTTGACGAGCGGCTCCAACTTGCGGTCAATTAATTGCTAGTTCTCGAAGTCAACGAAGAAGAGCATAGGATCTTATAAACCAGACGCACCTCGGTGACTGCATCCCACCTGACCTTAGACTTGAACAACGCATCCCGATCCCTCGGTACAGAGTTCTTAATATGCTCCAAACGTTCCTTGACCTTCTCGCTGTCGTTCGCCGTGCTGAAGTTGAGCAATTGGAGTGGTACCTTGCACTTGCGCGTTGCCTCTTCCTCCTCTTCCTCGGCTCCAAACACCCCAGGTGCAGTTTTATCCTTTGCAGGGGCCGCATCTGCCTTAGATCCAGCCGGCGCGAGAGAAATGTTAAGCCTAACAGGGGCGCCATCGTCCAGAAGCATTCCAGCCTTGCGCTGTTCCTCTGCCAGAGCTTGCAATTCATCCATCTGTCGCGCAAGAAATGCTTCGCTCTCGCGCCGCAGATTCTCGGCCTCGCGTGCTTCATATGCTCGCATCTCGTTATCGGCAGCCTCCTCTACAGCGAGGCGTTGGACTCGCTGTGTACGCCAGCATATGCGATCGGTATAAAACAGCTCATCCGACTCATCGTCGTCCCAGATATCGAGCCGTGCGCGCATCTCAGCACGATCACGCTCCTCGGCTTCGTGTGTGGCTCGTTCGCGCGCAATGGCATGCTCAAGTGTTTGGATGCGGTTTCGCTCGTGAGGCTCGTAACAGGGTTTGCGCTGTGTCATGTGAAAATGGCATCAATTATGAGTTCAAAATGCCACCTACATCTCTGAATGAATTCTCTTCGCCACGCCTCCGCGACTCTTTTCGCTCCTGCTCAAGCTCTTCATCCATTTTTGCTGTCTTACCGGGGAGCTGGCGCTCGTCTTCACGCTCCCGGCTTCGTGCCTTGACAAACCCTACAGGTTTCGAGAAACCCTGTTGAGGGTCGTGGCCAAGTGACGCATGTTCAGGCATTTCGGCAGGTTCTTGTGCTTTACCCCATTTGCGAACCTTGGGGCCACTTGGGGAAGGTTGTGCGCTAGGGTTGGGTACGGCAGCACGGACATCGCGTAGTTTCTCGCGTTAGTAAATTTAAACATAAGGCACTCAAAGGCAGGCAAGAGAAGTCGAACTTCGAAAGTTGACGCGTCAAGCCGCGTAAAGTTGGAACTCCCACGGTCGACTTTTTGGTTTGAATTCAACTTCACGCGCTTCACGCGTTACTGTCAACACCACCACTACCACTCCTCCCTCTGGCCTCAATCGCCTCAATAATCTCCCAGGTGTGTCTTTCTTTTATCAACTTATCATACTAACAATTTTTTTAGTTATTTTTTTATACACCCCCTCCTCCCCGTCCAAATGGGATGTGAGGGGTGCCGACACCGTTGGTTGTGCGAACCCCCGCCAAGTTTACAACCTCGTATGGACCCTCTGTGGCGTCGTGGGCTGTGATATCGAAATTCATTTGCACAACGATACTGGAATGGCTATCGCCAACACATATATGGCGCTCGAAGCGGGTGTGACGCACATTGACACGTGTATGTCCCTACACTTTGCGTTTTGTTTAGTTCCCTACTTGAAAGAAATGAACACCTTTCCTCTCCCTACTTGTAGTTGTCCTCGGCATAGGCAAGCGCGTTGGCATCACCCCCCTGGGGAGTCTTGTCGCGTGTCTATATGCGGCGAATCCAGAATATGTCAAGTCCAGGTATAATCTTGCTATGCTGCGTGAGATCAAGAACCTCGTCGCGGAAGCCGTCAAAGTTAATGTGCCCTTCTCAAACCCCATCACGTATGTCCCCCCCCCCCCTCCCCCTCATTCCCCCTTAACGGCGGATAATGGTTGACGGCTGTCATGGGGACATTGCAGTGGCTACGTCGCGTTCACACACAAGGCCGGTATCCACGTCAAGGGGATCCTTAACAACCCGTCCACGTACGGGATCCTCAAGCCCGAAGACTTTGGCCTCAAGCGCTACATATCCACTGGACACCGCTTGACCGGTTGGAACGCTGTCAAGTCGCGCGTCGAGCAACTCGGCCTCCATCTCACCGACGAGGAGATCAAGGATGCCACCGCCAAGATCAAGGAGCTCGCCGACATGCACACCCAGTTAATGGACGACGTCGACTCGCTGCTGCGCGTATACCATTCCGGAATCCAGTCTGGTGCTCTCGAGGTTGGGCAGCGAGAAGCCCTTGACAGGTTACTCCGGGAACATCGCACGGCGCAACATGCAGTGGCCGCGGCGCAAAACTCGTTGCGTCCGTCACATCGCATTGCATCACCTTTGTATCATCTGGAAGGGTCCCGGAAAAAATATGCTGGCGTTCAGCTGGCACTTGTTCTGCATGGTGTGTATGTTGTTCATATCTCACCGCCCCCCATTCCTTCGTGCATATTTAGACGAGCCAAAACGTCATTTGAGCAGTCCCTTCTAGGCAATAGCGGTGGGTAACCATACCCACATGGGTTGTGGGTATGGGTAGCTGTGGGTATGGGTATGGGTAGAGCTTTTGGTACCCCTATACCCACATACTGGGTACCTAACCCACATGGGTACTACCCACCATGGGTACCTACCCACATGGGTACTTACCCACAGTGTTACCCACAGTGTTACCCATGGGTAACCTACATGGGTCACCCTCACCCTCACCCTCACCCTCAACCTCACCCTTGCCCTTGCACCCTCACCCTTATCCTCACACCCTTGCCCTCACATGAGGGGAAGGGCAAGGGTGAAGG
>QFDX01003026.1:0-14719 GCA_003315875.1 Lactifluus piperatus | reverse complement strand
CATAATATGCCCGCAGAAACCCGAAAGGCCAGATCAGAAAGTGGTCCACAGTATGGGCTGTCCAACTGCAGACTTGGCATCAATGTGATGAGTATGTATGTCGCCACGGTGGCCCCAACCGACCACTCTACGGCGAGGAAGATGACGTGATTAACATTGAAGATATAAACGAGAACGCCCGCAAAGAACAAGAAGAGAGAGAGATGCATCAGCATCGTTACGATTTTCATCACCCGTAGGAACCCCGGCTTTTTGATGCCGTGAAGAAAGAATGCACGGATTCGGGCACCATAGTGAGGCGCATACCGTGGGTTCTGAGAGATAAGGAGAAATCGGCGGGCCCATTGATGTATGAATGTCGCCAGCATGGCACAGGTAAGGCTAGTTATTAAACTCAAGAACCAGAGTGTGTTCACCCAGATGATATATTTCGGCGGAGAGAAGGGAGGCGGTTGAAGAAGAGTGACAGGCATGGATTGCTGAGACACATTGGCGTTGGCAAGAAACTGTAACTGATAGATATTCTGAAGATAGAATGCCGAGGTGTCCTGGGAGTTTGGTTTGAGCTCGAGGATGGTGACTGCGATCAAAACGGAAACTACAGCAGAGAATAAAGTGGCCTATGATATTGATCAGGCTGGCGGGTAAGCGATACGGAGGCTAAGGTGAAGACTGACGAATAGGATAATGCCCTGAGTATTTTCGCGATAGTTATCTGTCACACCTTTGTCATCGAGCTTTGCAATCTCGCGATACGTTTTAAAGAGATGAGCTGCGCTTCCAGTAGGTCCAGACGTTTCCTTATCAGATGCATCGTGGACGGGAGGATCTAGTTTACGGGTTAGTAAGATTGTTGGGGGGTAAGGCCCAGAAATAGTAACATACCATTGTCAGTCATTCCCTGTGGAATGTCGATATGACGGGCAGGTTGTGTTATTGATTCAGAAGACATTGTGCTCTGAGATCGGAGAGATGGTTATTGAGGTTAGGGTAAAGAGTTCGATTCAGTGGCGACTTGCGAGTGCCTCACTTATACTGTCTCAAAGAGTTTCTTTGGTGCAGTTTCCTGCGCGTTATCCCCAAGGTCGACCGCTTCATCAGACACTTGATCAGCTCTGCAAAGTTCTTCATAACAGGATCTTCCTATTCGACCTGCGCAGCAGCCTCTCCTAGAGCTAATTATAATAATATATAATATATATCATATCCTGACTTATCGCCTGACATGAGTGCATCTGCTACTCTCTCCTGCCCACCTGCATCTCGGCTCACTGAGCAATCATCACCCAGCTCTCAAACCGAACCCCCATCCATACGCCATCAAAACTACCCACACCGCCCGCTGTCACGCTCCAACTCTTCAGGACACAATTCCCCTTCAACCTATTTTTATACGCCGCCTACTGAAACTCTTTCTCGCAGTGCAACCGATCGCGGGCATGAGTACCGCGGTCACCGTTACTCCACCAGTCTCACTGGCATGCTTCCATCTCCTGCCGTCTCCCCTTAACTCCCCCACGCACTCGGAGCGCAGCCAATCCGAAGACGACTCCTTGCTTTCCAGGCCACGTGCAGATACGCTTCCGACATACGGCAACGATAGCAATGCAATGTCTATAGAACCAGAGGAAGACTTGCCTCTCGACCCAGAGACATGGGCACCGTCAGAGTTGTCGATGTACCTGACGACAGCGCTCCGGATTCGATCCAGTGAGCGCGTCCCCGACCGTGTTGCGCACGACATTTCGTTGTGGGGTTCGCCGTGAGGATGTGAGTGGAGGGACGTTCTTGCGCTGGAATGATGAAGACCTTAATGCGTGAGTGTCATGTCAACCTTTGTATTCCAGTCCATGGACATTGGTTTTGGTCTAGTCTGGGTATCAACACGCGCTGGCGTGGGGCCCTCCTCGCAGCGGCACGTAACCTTCGGCATAATGTGCTTCAGTGTATCCTCAGTAACGATGCGTCAGATCAAGAGCAGGGGCAACGTCAGGAACAGGGAGAGCATGCGGGACAGGGTGACGCCCCCTTCGGCGCAACGCTACATGCCTCCTCGGACTGTTCGCTTGACCTCCCGCTTCCCAGCGAGTGCGCTGATGCCGATTTCTAGCACCGCCGCTCGCGGCCCGTGCGCGTGGATGTGAACGTAATGGGACGTGTGCGTGGAATGGCCAATAAATGGGAGCACGAGAGCGCGAGGAACCGAAGCTCCAGCCGTAGTTCGAGCTGTAGCCGTCGCCGATACGGATCGGAGAGTGACAACGAGCGAGCTCGGCGAGCGTGGGATGATGGAGGATATCAGCAAGGTGGCATTTCAAACAACTCTCGCCCGCCAGCAGCAGCAGCAGCCGAGGAACCCAGCATCGAAGACCTTCAGGTTGCTGAGAGTGCTTCTTATGCACCAAAGGACAGCTCCTGGGGCGGGCGTGCATGGGAAGAACCTGATATTGGCGAGACGATGCGCCGGATCGAAGCTCACGACACGGCTGTCCCGCGTCGTCGTGACGGTAGCTGAAGCAGCGGTTCCAGCGCAGGAAACTCACGCAACTTCCTCACGCTCAGCAAGCACGGTGGTCGCGGCAGCAACAGCATGTATGTGCGGGAAGTGTCCAACTAAGACTCACAGCGTGTGCGACGCACAATCGCGTATATGTTTGCTGAACCCGGGGACACGGTACCCACGCAGATTCCGAGACATGGATGGTAGATCTGGAACAGGTGCGCGTGCTGGAGGATAAGGTGCGCGAGACCCGCTCCCTGCTTGAGGAGTTGAAACGCCGACTGGAGGATGTCGAGGGGCGTGTGGGTACGATGGAAGCCAAGTAGTATGTTACGCAGGATCGGTTGGGACAGGCGCAGGTCCAGCAGCACAGGTCTCCTCGATGGTCCTCCGACAGTGAGGCTAGGCACGAGAAAGCGGTCGAGACGGTGGCGGTGCAGACAAGTGCGAAGCTCGAGCTCGATGCTGCCTCCGTGGTGCTACCGACGGAGGTACTCGCCAAGGAAGGTGAAGAGGAGGAACGGGAGAGTGCGACGAAGGAATGCGCAAGCGATGCGGACGCCGTGAAGCACCTCGCCCGTCTCGTCGTCGACCTGAACCTAACGACGGTTTCGGAACTTCCGTCGTATGTGCTGCTTGTTGGGTTTGGTATATGTGGAGTTGTGTTGCACGTGGTGTTGAGGAAAAGTGGCGCGGTGCAACATCAGATCTTGAACAACCTCAATCCCCCCTCCCCTCACCTACTCCCCCAATTGACATTATTCTTGCAGGGTATTTGACTCAAATTATGGGCTGTGTTACTTTCTATCCTAGGTGCTTTCTCTATTTCACGACGACTTTACGACTCGGGCACGACCTCCACGTTTCACGACTCAAATCCTTACTTACGAACTTCAGCATTGCATACGTACTTGGGTCACATTTTCTCGGTTTCCCGCATTCATAATCATGACGACCACTGTTCTTCTGTGTTCCAGTTGGCGAGCTGTATCTGTGACATTATGTGTTTTATTATGCCCAAGCGAAGTGTTGGTTGTGGCCGCGCCCCGACTTGCTGCTTAGCCAATGCGAATTGATGAAAACACCGTAGAATAGTCATAGTAAAGATATTACACTGGGAGTACACAGTCATGCCTTGCTGGTTATGAGCGTGTTTTGGTCTTAGCGGGACCTTGTGCAAAACTGACAGAAAACTCGCAAACCCACGAAGCACATCCCGTCGGAAATAAATGCCCGACAGTCCCTCATTTCCTTCTTTCATTCCCGGAATCATCTTCGAAGAGACTTTCGGGAACACCTTCAGGGCGTCGAGGATGTTACTCACGCTGTACAGAAATTCTTGTCAGGGCGTGGGAGCACCAGTGACATTGACACTATTAGTATGGCCATGTCGACGTGGCGTTTCATGAAGAGCAGAACTTTGTTCGAGCGAGAAATGCAATGCAGAGATGGAGGGTAGCTCTTTGGAACGAGATTGGGCAATCGTTAACGCGTCGCTCTCACAGGAAGGATTGCGTTGCTTGGAGAGAAAATTACGGGCTTCCACGGACGGCACTCCGACTGGACTCGAAAGCTTATCAGAGAGGTCTGAAGATGGCATTACACCCCGAGAGCAGTTTGCTGAGGACAAATAGCAACATGGGTACCGGCGGTCTATCAACCTTGAGTCGATTCAAGCTCCCCACATCTTCAGGTTTCCAAAGAAATATTGATGTTGAATGCTAAATTTCAGCGGCTTTGAAGCAGCGAGAAGATTGGGAAAGAGATATACGGCGTCATTATTGTACTTACATTCCCACGAGGGGGGTGCACCTGCTACCTCTGACGCACCCTCTCTTGACTTTGTGCAGATAAACCCGGCATTATGTGGTGGCAGAGGACTTCTGCATTGAGCATCTATTGCTCAATCGAGATGCTTAGTCATTGTGTACCCAAATTTTGATCTCGTCAGCAACCTTAGCAAAGCACAAGTGCACAAGCCCTGAAATGGCCTGAAATGGTGATGGGCACTGTAGCTAATACGTTGATGGGTTCCAGCCCTAGTTATCATGCCCCTTCTTATCCTCGTATTCCTCATCTCCGCTGCATACATCAAGATCAGGCACCAGTGCGGCAAAGAGGAGCGCAAGTGAGTGGTAGAGCGATGCCGTCGACAAGCGCAAGAGAGCACTATTTCTACTGCTTGGAATCCAATCTCTGCCGTTGGTATCCAGGCCCCTGTCCGCAACAGCATCGCCATGGACGCGAACAACTGATAATCGGCCTTCTTTGGTAACATTCTCCCCATCTCTGCTACAGTCGAAAGCGGTCAAGCAAGTAATGGTTGAAAAACTCGTACGTCCTCCCTGGTCATAGCATTGAATGGCACGGCACAGCTGCGCTCCGCCGCCTTAACTTCTCAGGTGATGGTTGAGCGTATTTCACGTGTGTCTTTTGCCCCTGACGTGACGTACGCCCGAGTCCCGAAAGTCGCCACGCAATCACTATTCGAGCATTTCACACAGCCTTAGTCCCACCGCTTCCTGACCGCAAATGGGCGACCTTGTCCACTGCTCCCAACTCGGAACCTGATGAGACTTTGTCCATTACTTCAGACCAACGATCCAGAAACCCTCGGCATAAAAGATATTCAGGCCCGCCTAGCTGGCACAGAACTACCCCACGCCTAAGCGTAGATGCGGTCATGTCAGCCCTCCGTTGTGCGTATCTTTCCTCCCTCAACTTCCAGAGAACCCCCCTGATTAAATATCTGTACTACAGTGACGCGCACTATCGGTCACTCTTCCGACACCGAAGGCGAACCTGAACTCCTTTTCTCCACGCTGCAACGTCCCCATCTACCTACATTCGAGCAGGTCAGGACGTCGGGTTTGACCAGTGGGCCGTCGATGGCGTCTGCCTGCGTTACGCTGGCATGCACGGTGTGCCGCACTTGCGGACCATCTGTGGTTCCACCGTTGCGCGGGTCGTCGTCATTGGTTGATGCGCGCGTGGCGTGTTCAGGTCGCGTGGGCGCGAGTGGTGACGCGGTGACTTCCTATCATCGTGCATGCGTTCTCGGTGCCCCCTCTTTCTCTACCGTCGGGTTCGATGGAGAAATGCGTCTGCGGGGTTTGCTGGGCCCCATTCAACGGATACGGTGTCGCGTTCAGGGTAGCTGACATGGGCGTCGGCTCGTGCGTTGCTGCGTCGCGCGCGGAGCTTCGACTGCAGCCAGAAAACGACCACGGTTTGGCCATGGTTCGGGCACTGGCAATGGATCAACCAAACCCAACCCTCACCCATACCCGTGGTTCACCCGACCTGTAACCCGCATTGGTTACTCATAATCATGCCGATCCCTAATTGTGCGGAAAATGTGGCAAGTACCATACTCGTCCAACACTATCTCTTGTTCACAAAGACAATCATCTCGGGCATCATGTCACTTTCAACGGATCCTGGAAAGCGTTACCACCTCCGTTGTACAGGCCGCGCCCTCGATAACACCAACGCCGATGGTGTCAAGGTGGATATCACCCTATTCGGTAGTTGCTTCTGCCCCTTCGTGCAGAGAATATGGGCAGGATTTGAGTATCTTCGCATCCCTTACCAAGTACGTTCCGTGTATCCGAGAATGATCCGAGTCTCGTATTCAAATATTTCCATCATGACCACCTAAACGGTATCATTAAGCCTCGCTCCCCTTCTCGACACCTGCAATATGCTCACCCTCGGGATTTTTGCTTGCAGACGAAGTTGACCCATACATGAAACCGAACGAGCTTATGGAGGTCTCCCCGCAAGGCCTCGTTCCAGGACTCAAACTCGGCGCATTTACGCCTCCACGGGCCCTCAACGAAAGCACCGTCATTCTTGATTACCTAGAGGAGTAAGTGCCAGTGTGTGTCATGGTGGCCTTCGATCGTTCATCACCTTCACGAATACTACTGTAGTCTTGCGGGAAATACCACGGGAAGATCGCTTCTTCCGCCACGCACAGATCCATATGCGCGCGCGATCGTACGCCTACAAGCCGACCACGTCTCCCGCACGCTCGTACCCGCGTTCTATCGGTTTTTGCAAGAGGGGGATCCGGAGCGTCAGATGCGACGCCGCGAGGAGTTCTCCGCTGCGCTGGAACATCTCACGTCCTTCCTTGATCGTGGGGAGAACGAGGTCCCTGCCTCGGCAGGGCAAGGCTCTGGTCTGTGGTGTGGTAATGGTGGAGAATTGAACTGGACGGATGTGATGGTGGGCCCATGTACGTACACTGCCCTGTGCAACCAAAATATCTTTCTTTTCTCTCTCCACACTGACATAATTTTGTGTTTTAAAAAAGGGTTATTCCGCGTTGGCAATATCCTAAAGCATTATCGCGCTTATGAACTGCCTGTGGGGTCAAAGCTCCGCGCGTGGTTGGATAGGCTTCTTGCTCATCCGTCTTTTAAGGCGACGTGCAGCACCGACGAACTTTATCTAGACAGCTATGAAAGGTGGAAGACATTCTTCGCCCAGATCTTTGGCAAGTGCTTGCTGATGAATCACGTTGTATAGATATGCTTTTAGCCGACCTAATACGAGTCAAGTTGGGAACGCAATCAATGCTGGGAGTGGTCTGCCTTGATTGAAAATAGGAACACCACGGGTGAACGAGGAAAGCGACTTTATGGATTGATACTCCAAGGTGCCCCAATCTGGAAAGGGGTACAGGTTCTGTGTTTGTATGTAATTGGTTAATCAATCGATTTTCACGTATATAAGTCACAAAACACAACGAGTCCGTATAGCACAAGTCGCATGATCCGGGAAGCAGAAGGGGAAAGGGTTAATCGGCAAGAACCGTGACATAGGGCACAAATAGATATAGCATAAGAAATACCCAACAAGCAACAAACATGATATATTTATTTCACAGCTTCGAGGGAATGCACGAAAAGTCGTGGTGCGAAAGAGTGACTTCACAACGCCATCAAGGAGAATGCTAGGTCTTGACCCAAGGAACATACGTCAATAACATCAATAATCCAGACAATTCTCACTCACTTCAGCCATGTGTAGACTAGGCGGATTCTCTGACAGATCCCTAATCTCATGTCCCGAACTGGTTATGCCCTCTGGCACTTAGGCGCTGACGGGTGTGGTATCGATTGACTAGAAACGTTCCTATCTTGAATATATTTATGTACCCTTGTTGCAATGGCTATGGGATCACTAGGATGAGAGACCGTGGCCACATGCGGATCAATGGGTGGGAAGGCGGAAATTGGAGGTGAAGATGAAGGTGGCGGTAACTGAGGGGGAAGGCCAGATTGATTCGCAGAGGAGTCTACAGATGTAGGGTGGCCTCCAGTGGGCCAGCGGCTTGGAACTGGGGTCAGGACCGATGACGGGGACTGTGAAGGTACAGGAGTATTATGGCTTTCAGGAGGGATATAAGGTCCCGGTGTGATAGCGGAAGGGCCAGGTGTAGCCTCTGAGGAAAGATGGTGCGCTGGGTTCTCGCATAAAGGATACAATTTTGGATGGAACAGATAGTGAGTCATGGAGCGCTGGTCGTCAGGAATTTGATGTAAACGGTAGAAGTGATGACGAATCGAGTAGAGAATAAGGTAGGGTTTGACGAGAAAATTGTCCTTGTTCGCTTTTGGAACGAGATCGTTCCACAAGACACAGAACTCGTGTTTCAGTTGAGGATTGATGGTTTCTATGTCAAATGTGGAAATTGATGGTAGAATATAATCGCGAAAAGGATCAGATGGTGCCCAAAAATATATGGGATGTGGAGTTGATAAGATCTGGCGGATGATGTGGATGAAGTTGGCAAGTAACACGCTATTCTCGTTATGGTCATATATCGTGTTGCCAAATTGCCTCTCAGCGAGGGCAATCCAATCGTGGCCGCGTTCCCGCACTTCCCCAATGATGTAGGCAACGAGAATTTGTGTATGTAGACCAGGCTTCTTTAAGCCGTGCCTGAATGACAGAGCTTTCCCCCATTTGACGGCTAGCAGTATTACCCTAAATTCCTGCCGGGTGATCACATTGTAGATCTTCTTGGTTACGTCTTCAAAGCCGACCGGATCGGCCTCGGCGACCTCCACACACGTCATCCATCGTTGAATTTTTTCCTCCGCAGAAAGTTGACTGGACCACAAAGAACGGCTCAACCAATCAACCAAATACGAGGGAAACCTCGAGGACATCAGTTTCGTGAGACTGCGTGCGGGCTCCCTGAAATCATATCGGGTTTCGCTAGAGAATATGGCATGGATATCCGCAAAGAAATGTGCCAATTCGTGGACCTCGACCAAGGAGTCGAAGGTCCACTTCATGAGCAGTCCATCGAGCTCCACTGACGATTCCCAAACAACCTCCTTTGCACTCTGCTCTATTCCTGAAAGGCATCGCCCCGCAAGATGCTGGGCCAGGTCTAGAATGAATTTCGAGGCTCGAGTGCCGAGGATCTTGGCAAGAAGGCCAAGAGCGAAAACAACTGGACATAATATGCCCGCAGAAACCCGAAAGGCCAGTGAAGAAAGTGGTCCAGAGTATGGGCTGTCCAGCTGCAGACTTGGCATCAATGTGATCAGCATGTATGTTGTCATGGTAACCCCGACCGACCACTCTACCGCGCGGAAGATGGTGTGATTAACATTGAAGAGATAAATGAGAACGCCCACAAAGAACAGGAAGAGAGAGAGATGCATCAGCATCGTTATGATTTCAATCACCCATGAGAACCCCAACTTTTCGACGCCGCGAGCAAAGAATGCACGGATTCGGGCACCATCGTGAGGCCTATGCTGTGGGTTCTGGGTGATGCGGAGATATCGGCGTGCCCATTGTTGAATGAATGTCGCCAGCATGGCACAGGTAAGGCTGGTTATTAAACTCAAGAACCAGAGTGTGTTCACCCAGATGATATAGTTCTGTGGAGAGAAAGGAGGCGCTTTAAGAGGAGCAGCAGGCATGGGTTGCTGAGACACATTGGCGTTGGCAAGAAACTGCAGCTGATACATCTTCTCAAGATAGTATGCCGAAGTATCCTGAGAGTTTGGTTTGAGCTCGAGGATAGTGACTGCGATCAAAGCGGAAACTGCAGCAGAGAATAAACCGGCCTATGATATTGATCTGGTGGGTAAGCGATACGGAGGCTAAGGTGAAGACTGACGAATACGATAATGCCCTGAGCATCTTCGCGCCAACGATCTGTCATTTCTTTGTCTTCTACCTTTGCCCTCTCGCGATACGAGTTAACGAGATGAGCTGCGCTTCCAGTAGGTTCAGACGGCTCCTTATCAGATGCATCGTGGATGGGAGAATCTACTTTACTGGTTAGCAAAAGTTTTGGGGATAAGGCCCAGAAATAGTAACATGCCACTGTCGGTCATTCCTTGTTGAATGTCGATATGACGGGCAGCTTGTGTCATTGATTGAGAAGACATTGTGAGCTGATCACTGAGATGGTTATCGAGGTTAGAGTAAGAAGTCCAGCTCAGCTCCTCAGCTGGCCTCGGCCAGTGTTGTCATGACCCGGATCTGACCGTGTCTGACCCTGACCGGCCTGACCCGTCGTCAAGTAACTTACTTTGACTGACGCAGTGATGTGATGGATCAAAGGCGCGGTGAGAAATTTGTAATTTGGGATATCCTGTGTGTCAAAGATTGCTCAAGCAGTGTGTAGCTGTACAACATACTAATACGCATAATAAAAGTCATATTGTCAAGATTATGGGGATCGGGATCAGGGGAGAGTTGAGAGTCGAGCCAAAGGAATTTGGGAACCCCCGCGTGAAGGGGCTGTGAAGTTTGAACAGGGCCCATTTATTATTATTGTCATTTGCGGAACCAAGGGCGCGACGCGGATTTTCAAAAAAAATCGCGCGTTTTGGTATGCGGGGAGAAAATTCGTCAAAACTTGCTATATTCAAGCTCAAATGCTACATATAGTCGTGTATTTTGAGCCTACAGTCCATACTTATAATAATATGTGATATTTGTTCTGAACTTCAGTCGCTTTGACAAGAAAAATCGAGATATGGTGATTGCGACGTGTGACGCAAGGTCTTTGGGCATCTTACTCATACCACCATGCCTTGCAAAAAGAATATAGTGTCAAAACGTTGTTGCTATCACCGGGACATCAAAGAATGGGTATTATATCAATACTTCACACTTGGCATGGATACAACTGCCATCTTGATATCACTTGATATGTCTTTGCGAGCTGTTCAGCAAGTCCTGGAGAACTGGGGAAAATATACGAGTATCATCCATCAAACCTTCAGGTTCACACGATGACACCTCATGCATGCCTCATGGGGAGAATGGCTAGACTCCAGAGACTGTGAGATCACTGAGATGCCATCATCGTCGACGTCAATGGTATCAAGACCAGTTCCATTATCAAGGGTTGGTAGAACTGGTTCAGGAGAAGCACTGGCAGTTTTGTGGCGTTCTACTAGTAGTGCTTTCGACTTTGCCTTGGCCATTAGTGTAGCTTTCATCTTTGAAGCTGAGGGTCTCGGAGGGAGTAGAGCTTTTTTTTGAGCAAGCCTTAGCACAGGCAGAGACGTGTCTCAATGAACAAAAGTGTCTGTACTATCAACAATACACCACGATTTTGTACAAGATTCATATATTCTGATGCACCTAACTACTGCAGACTTGTTTTTCCTCATGTTTAGATGAAATGAGCTCAAATATAACAAGTTCTGATGTGTTTTCTACCCGCATACAACAACGCGTGATTTTTTTTTGAAAATCCGCGTCGCGCCCTAGGTTCCGCAAATGACAATAATAATAATATGTCATAAGCCACTTTTTCCAACTTCCCAATCCCTCCTCTCCAGAAAGAGCTCATTCCCTCTGAAGGCATGTCATTGTCAGTTAGGTAACCAAAGAGGATTTCGAGAGGGATACAGGTTCTCTTCATGTGAGTTGAGGTGATAGAGCCGAAGCTTTGAGGATTGAAGCGTGGCAAGCGTGCATGAGAAACTTGGGAGATCAAATCTTCATCATCCCATGGCTGTATCATATCAGATTCGGAGTTGTCATTGGCTTCTGTGATACCCCCAACTGAGAAATGAATATAAAAATGAAAGTCAGACAATGAAATGAAGCAAACGAAACACGAAACACGTCACATTGCCCGGGTACTACAAAGCCACACGGCCACACAGACCACAGCACACCTTCCTAGCTTCCTAGCTGGTCCTCTAAAACCCAAATTTTGGACAGGGAAATAGCAATTTTTCGGACCTCAAAAACACAATCTCAGGGACAAACATTGGCAGGAGCTTCCCAGGGCCTTATCATACTCATCCAACACTATCTCTTGGTCACAAAGTCAATCATCCGCGGCCATCATGTCACTTTCAACGGATTTTAGAAAGCGTTACCACCTCTCACCACCTTTGTTGTACAGGCGACGCTCTCGATACAGCCAACGCCCATGCTGCCAAGTTGGATATCACCCTATTCGGTAGCTGCTTCTGCCCGTTCGTGCAGAGAATATGAGCAGCATTTGAGTATCTTCGCACCCCTTACCAAGTACGTTCCGTGTATCCGAGAATGATCCGAGTATCGTCTCTTTCCACGTTATCATGATCGCCCAAATAGAACCATTAAGCCTCGCTCTCCCTCTCGACACCTACTGCAGTATGCTCACCCTTGCGATTCTTGCGTGCAGACGAAGTAGACCCGTACATGAAACCGAAGGAGCTTCTCGAGGTCTCCCCGCAAGGCCTCGTTCCGGAGCTCAAACTGAGCGCTTTTACGCCTTCACGAAGGCACCGTCATTCTTGATTACCTAGAGGAGTAAGTGCCAGTGTGCCATGGTGGTCGTCGATCGTTCATCGCCATCACGAATATTACTACTGTAGTCTTGCGCGAATCACCACGGGAAGATCGCTTCTTCTGCCACGTTCTATCGGTTTTTGCAAGAGCGTGATCTGGAGCGTCAGATGCGACGCCGAGAAGAGTTCTCTGCTGCACTGGAAGATCTCACGTCCCTCCTCGAGCGCGGGGAGCACGAGGTCTCTGCCGATGCAGGGCAACTGAAGGCTCTGGTCCGTGGTGTGCTAATGGTGGAGAATTGAACTGGACATAAGTGATGGTGGGACCATGTACGTACACGGCCTCGTGCAACCAAAATATCTTTCTCGAGTCTTTCTTTTCTCTCTCTCCACACTGACATAATTTTATTTTCAAAAAGGTTTTCCGCGTTGGCAATGTCCTAAAGCATTATCACGCCTATGAGCTGCCTGCGGGGTCAAAGCTCCGTGCGTTGTTGGATAGGCTGCTTGCTCACCCTTCTTTTAGGGCGGCGTGCAGCACCGCCGAACTTTATATAGACAGCTATGAAAGGTGGAAGACATTCTGCGTCCAGATCTCGGGCAGTGCTTGCTGACGAATCACGTTGCGTTGTATAGATATGCTTTTAACCGACCTAATACGAGTCAAGTTGGGAACGCAATCAATGCTGGGATTGGTCTGCCTTGAATGAAAATAGGAACACCAGAGGTGAACGACGAAGGCGACTTTATGGATTGATACTCCGAGGTACATGTTCTGTGTTGTGTTTGTATGTAATTGGTACAATCGATCGATTTTCACGGGGCATCTCATGAAGTCACAACGAGTCCGTACAGTACAAGTTGCATGATCCGGGAAGCAGAAAGAGAAAGGGTTAATCGGCAAAAACATATTGCACGGACAAATACAGTATAAGAAATACCCAGCAAACACAAAAAACATGATATATTTGTGTCACAGCTTCGAGGGAATGCACGAAAAATCGTGGTGCGAAACAGTGACTTCACAACACCGTCAAGGAGAATGCTAGGTCGTGACCCAAGGAAAATACGTCAATAACATCAATAATCCAGACAACTGTGACTCACTTCGGGCATGTGATTAGGCTGATTCTCTGACAGATCATGAATCTCATGTCCCGAACTGGTTGTGCCCACATTAAACGCTGACTGGTGGGGTACCGATTGACTAGAAACGTTCCTATCTTGAATATCATTATGCACCCTTGTTGGAATGGCTATGGTATCACTAGGATCAGAGACTGTGGCCACCTGCAGATCAATGGGTGGGAAGGCGGATATTGGAGGTGAAGATGAAGGTGGCTGTAACTGAGGGGGAAGGTCAGAATGATTAGCAGAGGAGTCTGCAGATGGGAGGTGGCTTCCACTGGGCGAGCGGCTTGGCACTGGAGTCAGGGCCGATGACGGGGACTGTGAAGGTACCGGAGTGCTATGGCCTTCTGATGGGATATATGGTGCCGGCGTGACAGAGGAAGGACCAACTGTGGGCTCTGAGGAAAGATGGTGCGCTGGGTTGTCGCATAAGGGATACAAGCTTAGATCCAACACATGTTCAGCCGTGGGGCGGTGGTCGCCAGGAATTTGATGTAAGCGGAAGAAGTGGTGACGAATCGAGTTGAGAATACGACAGGGGTTGATGAGGAAGGGGCCCTTGCTCGCTTCTGCAGTGAGATCATTCCACAAGACACAGAAGTCGTGTTTCAGTTGAGGATGGGCTGTTTCTATTTCAAATGTGGAAATTGATGGTAGAATATAATTGCCAAAAGCGCGATCCGCTGCCCAAATAAATACGGGACGTGGAGTCGATAAGATCTGGCGGATGATGTGGATGAAGTTGGCAAGTAACACGCTATTCTCGTCATAGCATTGAATGTCATGTATCGTATTGCCCAATTGGTCCGCAGCGAGGGCAATCCAATCATGGCCGCGATCCCGCACCTCTGCAATGATGTAGGCAACGAAGATTTGTGCATGTAGACCAGGCCCCTTTTCTCCGTACCGGATTCTCAAAGCTTCCCCCCATTTAACGGCTGGCAGTATTACCCTCAATTCCTGGTGGAAGATGAAGATAGGATCGTAGATACGACCGATTACGTCATGAACCTGGTCCGGATCGGGGGCATCAATGACCTTCACACACGTGATAAATCGTTGAATTTTTTCCGGCCCAGAAAGTTGATTGGAGTCCAAAGTACGGTCCACCCAATCCACCAAACGCCAAGGAAAGTTCGAGGAGAACAGTTTCGTGAGACTGCGTGCGGGATCCCTGAATCCGTTGTCACTGGAGAAGATGCCATGGATATCCTCAAAGAAATGATCCAATTCGCGATCCTCGAGCAGGAAGTCGAATGTCGCCTCCATGACCAGTCCATCGAGCTCCACTGACGATTCTCGAACAACC
>QFDX01003021.1:0-10934 GCA_003315875.1 Lactifluus piperatus | reverse complement strand
TTACAATGATTATACTGTAGTTCACAAAGTATCATAGCTCCCCCGCTACTGCGCGTGCACGTTACGCATGGTTGTTGTCATTGTGGTCGTCGTCGCGTGATCACATCGTAGTCATATGGTCGCGCGGTCACATCGTTGTGGTGGGGGTGGTGGCCACATCGTCATGGTGGAGTCGCAAGGTTTTGTTTTGTATGAAACCTGAGCTTCCTCTCCGCGACTGTAGGATCTGCCATCAGATCTGGAACATCACCATCAATTGGGACTTTTTGAAATACGCAGGTAAATATGGTACACACCTACGACCGACGATGTTGTACCTGTAGTTGAATCCGGTCGTGGCCCGCATGGCCTCGAGGATCTGCAGCACGCTGAAACCTTACCCTCGTCCAAGGTTGTACACTTTGTACGGTGCATCCACCTTGCCATTGCAGTTGTCAGAGGCAGTGGGGATGGGAGCGCATTGAGCACTAAGAGGTGGCCTGCTGCAAGGTCGAGCACGTGAAGGTAGTTGCGGACACAAGTCCCATCCCTACGTAAAAAAAGACAAAGACGTCACACGTCAATTCGGCACTTGAGAACAAAAAAAAATGGCATCGCTGTGATAGAGTGCAAAAAGGGGACGTACGGGGTGGGGTAGTCATTCCCAAAGATTTGCAGCGCGGACTCTTTTATGCGCCCAACAGCCATGTATGCGAGTAGTGGAAGGAGGTTTCCTAATCGCCCATGTGGGTCCTCGCCAATCGGGCCAGAAGGCTGCACGCCTGCAGGGTTGAAGTACCATAGTGAAATGGCACACCAGCGCTTGGGTTCTGCTGTGCGGGCTGGTTCAGAAGACAGGGGCCAACTCATAGGATAGAGGGGAACACACCTTGCGTGAGATTGTCGATGATGGTCGCATCGTCGTGGTGGGGGTGGTGGTCGCATCGCTGTGGTCATCACAATCATGTTATGGTTAGTGATGAGGTGGAGCGTTGGAGCGTTTTATTCGCTTACCTCACAAGTGCCCTACCTGGGCCTCCTGGTACTTCCTTGGGGTCTCTTAACCCCAAACATCCCCCTCACATCCCATTTGGATGGGGAGAAGGTGGGCAAAAATACCTAAAAATTTTGTTAGTAGAAAACGCACATGGGAGCCAGAGGGAGAGGTGGTGCAAGGGGGTGGGTAGCCGTACCCATGAAAAGAAGTTGTGACTTAGTAAAAAAAACAAAAGGTCAACCGTGGGAATCGCCCAAACAGGGTCAAATGCTGACACCGTTGACACGTCAACGCGTCAACTATCGAACTTCGACTGAGGCTCAATGCATCCAGTAATGCATAATGCCTTACAATAATGTCCTTAATGTTTAACATTTATGCATAAGAGCATGGGATGCTCGCAGCCAGGTACGCCCTTTGCCACATTTCCACCATTCTAGCTCACATCGCCCTAGATGAATTAAAGCTGAAGCTAGGGGACATTGCCTTGAAGTCCAAAATGCAAGGCGTGATGCTTCAAGCATCACGAGATGATTTATGAGAGTTGATGAAGTTGGACAATGAGGTTTGTCTCGATAACATGCTTCCTTTTGTTCCATGAAACTTACTTTGATACCTGTAGATTGTGACGCTCACCCAATCTCTTCAATCATCTGTGTTGAAGAGACAGTTTCTGCGGTGGCCTTTGCAGAGGATCCATCTGGTTTCATTCAAACTTGGTTAGCATCTCAGCCGCGTGACATTGTGTCGATTCTGGGGAGTGGACCGAGTGATGGTGTCGCGATCTGGGACAGAATGCGGATTGCGAACAACATTACAATCTTGTGATGCCGTGTTTTCTCATTTGTTCCTTTCTGTCACTTTAATTCAGGTATGTCTGCTTGACCGAGCTACTTCAACACGTCGCTTTTCACCAGCAGTGTTCCTTTTTGCGCCCAAAGGATCGTTTGCAGAAAACTATTTGCCTTGTGAATAGGTTCAGGGTACAGTAATTCCTCAAGGGACGTTCTAAGGTATGGTATGGCCATTACAGCATGCTTGCTGCTTCAACACTGAGGGGGATGGAAGTACCAGAAGCCCAGGTAGGGCACTTGTGAGGTAAGCAAATTAAACCCTCCAACGCTCCACCTCATCACTAACCATGACATGATGGCGATGACCATGGCGATGCGACCACTGACCCCCACCACAACGATGCGGCCACCACCACAATGATGTGACCACCACCCCACCACAGTGATGCAGACACCACCCCCACCATGACGATGCGACCACCACCAAAATGATGCGACCACCACCCCCACCGTGCACCGCGACGATGCGACGATCACCACCACGCGATGACAATGTGACATTATTTACTATATGCTATCTCCATTGTATTACCCTAGCTACATGTAATGCACTAGACAGATGGCAAATATAATTATTTACTTTTTTCACTTTCGCAACTCGCCCACTTGTGAGAACTTGTCAAGCAAAATTACGAAGTACTTTCAAAGAAAATAGACCTGGCTTGTCAGCTTGTTGCTTTACGAACTTTTATGCACTTTTATGACTTGTACGAGCTCGTACAAGCTCGTACAAGCGTGGGAAAGAATTTTGTAGGTTTCCTGATGGCCTTGCATCGGCGTGGCATAATCTCCATTATGTAGCAAGTCACGTAGGAATAACCAAGTCGTCGTTTTGGACGGTTTCTCCAGAATCTCCACGGGCATAGGTGTTGAAATGGGGAACTAGGCATTTGCCCTTGAACCTTGTGTCCAGGCAGTGACTTTCAGTGAGTTGAGAAGGGCTGAATGGCAAACAGGACGCCGCCTTCACGGTCCTGAGACTCGAAGGAATCGATGATAGATCATGATAGATGCGATAGCGTTGTCCTTCGGAACTAACACATGAACGCGCTTATTATAATCATGCTTTTACGCATCTTCCCCCAAAGCTCTCTTCACTTTTCCCGGGCCCATGTCCCTCCCTATTCTCAATTCTCTCATCACCCTCCACATCTCGCACTTTTACAAGATCGACTTTCAATTCCTCAAAACAGACCAGAATTCTCTGCGTGGGGTATAGATGGTCCCACAGCCCAATTGAGGGCCAATTCGGCATGCACCTCGGCCAAATGCGGTCGCGGCGGGACAGTGTTGCGTTCAACGCAATGTGTGTCTTTGAGCTTTAGTCTCTATATCATTGATATCACCTTTTCTTTCTAAACCCGTTTTTCAGCTCAGTGGACTCATACCTGTCACTCATCTCAAACACAACTTTAATTTTTCAAATTCATATGTCATCCGAAAACTGCGTGTTATTGTATTTCCCTGGAGGCATAAACCATGGACGTCCAAAATGCGTCATTCAGAAACCGGAGTTGGCGAATTTCAGAACCCAATGCATGACCTCAATCGACCAGACATTATATCCCTGGCATGCTGTTCCCTTGTGCTCTTTCTCTGAGCCCGCTCACTTATTTCTCCCAGCGATGGCGTTCGTAACCATATGCTCGTGGCTGCCCAACAGTAAGGTCTGCAATCCCATTTCTATCCGGAAATATTCGGCATTGCCTCAACAAAGGCCATTGTTGTTCTCTTGCTTAATTTTCTTTTCGTCAAAAGTGGCTGCTATCTCCTTGGTGTACAACGTTCTAATCGCGTAGTCGATCTCATTGCCTATGGAGGCTACAAGTTTATTGGGTACGTTGTCTAGTTCATGCTCTCCACAGTCAAGCTAACAATTTCCGGAGTAATTGTAGCGCTTTTGATCGGACTAGTTGGTTTGTTGCTCATACTATACTCTGTCGCGTTTTATACAGATTCTTAGCAAACGCGTTCTTCCTTGTGCATACCTCATGTCCTTTACACCGGCCTTCTCATTCCCTTTGCTTTGCAGCTCCGTTCACTGCGCTCTGGTCTTTTGCCTGACATCCGAGCAGCATTGTAGCTGTCGGCACCGGCTCTCACGCCCAACGCTTGCGATGTATCACATTTCTTTTTCTAGTCCCTGTCATGCAGATCTTATTCGTGGATATTGAAGCACGTTTTGACGCGTGCTGTTTGAGTTCGACAAGAGGGAGATAAGATAATGATGAACGAGACGAAAGTGCAACGCAGCGGGCTCCTTGGTCTTGATCACAATGCTTGACGGCACGGCGGCTCGGTTTGACGTTGACAATGAAGAAGGAAGTTTGCAGGAGGGAAGAGGAAAGAATGAGAAGGGAAAAAGAGCACACAAGCACGCAGAATAGGAAGGAGCGAGGCGTTCTCGCAGGGAATGTTACATTTCATTCGCGGTGCTACTGTCAGCCTACTGAGCCTTTAAGTACATTTTAAATTGTCCCTATGTAGCTAGCTAGTTCCCTTGACTGTAAGTAGCATAGCTCTATGCGGTTTTAGAAGGTGGATATATCACTGTGTAAGTCTGATCGTCGCTGCGCGCTCAAGTCGATCGAAGCACAAGATAGGGGAAATGAAGTCTACTTGTAGGTAGACTGCGACGGGTGGCGACAGGATCTGAGCTGATTGGGCATAATTGTGGAAGGATCATAGATATTCAGCAGGAAATGGAGGAGTGAGCGATAGGGGAAAGTGATCGGAATGATGGGGAGGTGGGATTCTCGTATAGTACACCTTTAACGTCCTAGCGGCAAGTCTTGAGGGTTCCAGACCACCGCCGACGAGACAATGGGAAGTCTCGTGGGGGCATAGTCCGCACGCGCGCTGCACTCGATGCAGGGATCGTCGAGTCCTGAAGCAGGTCGGAGGTCTTGGGCGCTCCGACCTTTGCTCCGTTACGTTCCGAGGCCAACGTGAGGACTGACCTTACAATATATTGGTCCGCATATAATCTGCGGAGGACAATCTCCGATGGGTATATTCCCTCATAGATACCAAACCATCGTTGCTGACTACTCTGAACCCTTCATCAAGGTCGAGTTCGGAATAACTGTCCCCTCTACCATAATCCTCTTGTGTTCCTCAGGAGCCAAAGGGATCTCCACAACCTTCAATTTATCAAGGGCAGCAAGGAACAACTCCTCGTCGTGGTTGGAAGAAACACGTACTGCCGGAACGGCAAGAGCCACGGACATAGCATCCCGTCCGCTCTCTGCGCCATTTAGAGACTTCTTCGGGATAACACCGAATAGAAACGATTCGTCATCGTCGAGAAGACCGTCTGCGAGAACTGCAGCCTCGGTGAGCACAGGAAAAATGTCGAGTGGATCATCGCTGCGCCCCATCTTGTGTTGCAGACAGGTATGCTGATCGCATCGGAAGGCGAGATGGAGAAGGTAAAGATGAGGCGGACTCGGGGAGTAAGGATGAGTCATCTGCCAGTAATGAGTGGGTAGAGTCAGAGGACAACGACGACGATGACGAAAACAACAACAACTCGTACTACTACGACAACTGCGATGACGACGAAGTTTATGCCACCGAAACAGACGACTGTGGAGAGCCACTGTCAACGGGGATAGCTAGTGTCCTCACCCGATTCTTGACGGCCGTGTGACAGCCATCCCTGCTTCCATGACGCTTCTCTGCCAGCGCATGGAAACCCAAATCGGGCACGGATGCACCACTGGCAGTAACTCCTTCGATATGATGACACACGCCCCAATCTCGGCAGCCATGCCGAGTGTCGAGTGTGGCGCCCAAGTCATCAGGGACAAGGCCGACGAGGGCACCCGAATCCGCGATGCCCAACTCATAGATGGCTTGGCCGCCGCCTTCAAGCAGGCGACATTTCATCTGGGTGACGAGGCGAGGGAAGCGGGTGGGAGATGGATTAATGAGATGGAGCTTGTATTCGACGTTTCCCTAATTGTCATGCCCTCCGAACATGAAATGAAATGAGATATTTGATTGAGACAGTGTTTATTGATATCTTGTAACTCAGCTGTGAGGAATGAGGACTAGGCAGATATTTGAGGGATCATTGCAGGCGCATGATTGACGCGTCTGGTTATACAGTAGGACAAAGTGGTCGCATGTCAGTCAGACTCGGCTCGACTGCTTAGGACAGCTTATCGATATATCGTGCTTAAGTTCCTTACGGTACCATGGTGCTTATTTCCGGACCAGTGGCTTATTGGACTAAGTAAGCACGACTAAGCACAACTAAAATCACGTTTTACGTTTTACTGATGCCCACCTCTCTAGGCTCCATCCATCTACGATAGGTCACTTTATTTATCAACCCATATTCATAATTTCCATCGTATGCGAAAATACACAACACTAAATTATAAGAAACTTCTGCAGCAACAAAAACACAGCCAGGACTAAGCTTCCTGGGCTGGCGTTACTGCCGCGCTATCATCAGATACTGAAATCAATTGAGTCAGTTAGCCGCCGCATCGGTGACGAGTGGACAATTCCTCCAACCTTTTAAGTACTATCCTCTTTTTGCGCCATGCTCAATGAGCAATTGCATTATATACCGATACCCCCTCCGTGCCGCTATTTGGAATGCAGTCCGACCATCCTCAGTGTGAAGCTCTAGATTTGCACCTCGTGCAAGAAGCAATTTCACCATCTCGAGTTCTCTACTTTCAATTGACAGATGTATGGGGGTCCAATCATCCAGCTCCCTAGCATTCACATCTGCGCCGCGATCAATCAAGAAACGTGCGATATCAATATGCCCGTTTTCAGATGCGTTGTGTAACGGGGTCCACCCAACATCGTCCCGTGAGTCCACCTCCGCGCCGTGCTCAATAAGTAACTGCACAACGTCGAAGTGTCCCTTTCTCGACGCAAGGCCCAGTGGTGTCCTCTGATCAGCATTTCGTGCATTGACATCTGCACCCCGTACGATCAGCGATCGTACAACTCCAAGTTTCCCTTCCTCCGCCGCAGTGTGCAGTGAAGTCTCTCCCGTGTTGTCACTCTCATCATCATCAGAGTTGTACGGTTCTGTATCCAATGTAGTTGAGCATATGAGGTTCCGAACATTCTCGTCTCCCTCGTAATCGGATAGGAAGCTTGCAACTTCGCTTTGGCCATTGTCCGATGCCAAGCCTGCTGCAGTTTGATTATCGTGATTTCGCGAGTCCACGTCCGCACCATGTCTGAGCAACAATTTCGTAATCTTGAAATGACCCTCCCACGATGCTGTGTGTAACGCAGTCCAACCCTTGTTGTTGATAGCGCCCACATTCGCTCCCGACTTGAGTAGGAAGCGTATTATCTTGAATCTCCCTTTTCCAGCTGACAGATAAAGAGGTGTCGCTTCCAGGTCGTTACGAGAATCGATAATGGCACCACGTTCAACAAGTAACTGTACGACCTTTATGTGCCCAGTTGCCGAAGCGAGGTGCAGCGGAGTTGCAAGGTTTTCTCCTCGTGCATTCACATTCGCATCACGGTCTAGCAACAGTCGTACGAGATCAAGGTGTCCTTCACCTGATGCGAAGTGTAATGGAATAGATTTCTGGTTGTTTTGGGAGTGTATGTCTGCACCGTGGTCGATTAAGAAGCGGGAAATATCGATATGCCCATTTCTCGACGCCATCATCAACGGAGTCTCCTGGATGCCATTCCGTACGTCAATGGCCGCGCCGGATTGAAATAATAGTCGCACGACATCGAGATGTCCGTTTTTCGATGCGGAGTGCAATGGATTCCAGCCTTGGTTATCAGTGGCCTTGATATCAGCTCCTTGTTCTATTAAGAACCGCACAACATCAAGCTTCCCATTTCGAGATGCCAGGTGCAATGCAGCGCTCCCGTCCCCAATTCGAACGTCGACATTGACACCACACTGGAGTAGGAACCTCACGAGGTAAATGTGCCCACAGCTTGAGGCTGAGTGGTACGGAGTCCAGCCCTTGTTACATCGGGAAGACACATTAGCACCATTCTCGACTAAGTACCGTACAACATCGAGGTGCCCGTTCCATGCCGCGCGATCTAAGGGCGTTTCTTCCTTGTCGTTCCGCATATCGACGGATGCACCACATTCGATAAGCAACTTCACGGTCTTGAGATGTCCATTGGCCGATGCTAGATGTAGCGAGGTGTGGTGGTCTTCTGTCTGTATGTTTATGTCTACGTTGTGGTCTAGCATCAACCGCACGACATCAACATGTCCGTTTCCCGCCGCGTCGTGCAACGGAATCCAGCCTTTCTCGGATCGGGAATACAGGTCTGCACCTTGCTCGATCAAGAAGCGTGAAACGTCGAGATATCCTTCCAGAGACGCATAAGACAATGGAGTATCCTGATCGTCATCCATCGCTTCGAGGACTGCACCAGAATGCAGCAGCAGTTGCACGACATCGAGGTGCCCATTGTTTGCTGCGTCGTGCAATGGGGTTAGATTATCTTTGCTCCGACAGTCTACAATTGCATCGTGCTGAAGTAGGAGACGCACAACTTCCAGTTGTCCCTGGTCTGAAGCTATATGAAGTGCAGTCGACAGGTACTCAGGGACTTGCGCATTCACATCAGCCTTATTTTCAAGGAGGAACAGTACGATGTCAATATTCCCCGCTCGCGATGCCCGGTGTAAAGCTGTCCAGCCTTCGTGATCTCGGACATCCACATTGGCACCATGCTGTAACAGCAATTCTGCGACTTTCACATGCCCTGTGGCTAGTGCCGCGTGTAGTGAACTCAGGCGAGATCCACCCCTGCTATTCACGTCCGACGGATAAGCAAGGAGGAGGTGCTTTGTAAGGTCATGGAATCCGCATGATGCTGCATAGTATAGTGGAGTCGCTTCTGGAACTGTTGGATGCATTGTCGGCATTGCTTGTCTCCAAGGGCGATGAATATCGTACAACCACACCCACGCTGCAAAATGGGGTTTGTTCCGGTCGAAAAGCTGTTCCATCATTTCTCGTATGGACGACGACACATTATCGAATTGAGCATGACCGATCCAATGTCGAGCGGCATAGTGAGCCAGTGGGGAATTCTCGATCGTCTTTTTGTCGATATGCTCGGCTAGATTGAGCAGGATGCTCAGGCATGCTTTTGCAAGAATCGTATGTGCGGGACCGGGAAGGATGTAATAATGTGAAAGGAGGCTGTGCCCTAATGAGGCAAGGCGATCCGAGATCAAGAACTCCTTGACGCTGAAGTGGGAAAATTGAACAACTCGGGAGCCATCAACATTGACGATCGATATCAAGCTCGAACCAACGGAGAGAACCGCTTCTTCTGCATCGCCTAGGCTCCACCCTACATCATAGTTTGGAATCAAATCGGGTTCAAACTGAATAGCAAGAATCTCGGCAAGTTCTGCGACGCGTAGCGGACGAATCGCTACGAAGAGGCATTTGAACAGACGCTCAGCATATTCTCGTTTCTCCTCGTCAATTGATATCAATGCGTGCTTGTATGTTTCATCTAACGTCTTTGGCAACTCGTTGAGAGCAGCCTGGATCTTCGGAGGAAGTTTGCGACGCAGGATCTCCAACATGCAGAACACCCATCTAAACCTGCACATAATTCAATAGGTCAGATTTTGAGAGGCATCGTCATGCGGTCACTTACATCCCGCCCGCCCTCTCCGAGAGGAATTTGATCACTAGTTGTTTATCCTGTTCTCTCCATCTCCGCATCTTTGGATCAGAGTGAACAACTTCGGTTACGTAAACCACGATGTCCTGTTTTTGTCCGATTTCTTGATGAAGCGAAACTCGAAGTCTTGTTAAAGGCTCGAGCACGGTTCGGATGTCAAATTCTGGACGACTCGTAACACATATATGAACATTTGAAAGCGACAACTTGACAAGCTGCTCCACGAGTTCGAGGACCTTTTCCCGTGCCGTTGGCATTCCCGAAATATTTGGACATTCATCTAACGCATCGATTATGATGTAAATTGGCGCCTCTCCGCGGAGCTTCAGCATCTCGTATAGAGTTTCCCTAAGTGTCCTGTTGGAAGCGTCTCGGATGCCGCTATCGTGTGTCGCATACAAGTCGGAGAGCATATCATAATATGCAGTAGATTGCGCAGAGAGCTGTGTGAGGAGAGAAGACAGTAGACCATTGCAATGCTGCTTCTTGACGTCTCTGAAATCGAAATAATAATACGCCATACAAGCTAATCCGGCTGCACGTAAAGCTGCGATGTTTTCGACAATTGCGGAGCTGGCTGATGCCTCAGTGATTGAGAGCGGATCAGATGATAAGGACCTACAGGAGGATGGTCTTTCCTGACCCCGCTATTAGGTATCACAACCTTGTTAGGACGTTAAACACGTGGACATCAGGGGAACCTTACGGTTACCATGGATCCATAATAACGATCCCCTTTCTTTCCACTCAGAGAAGATACTCCCCTCCAAAAACCAAGCTGCAGTCCCTGGCTGATGAGCTTCACATGCAACATTATGACTTGCTGAAGGATTCGGAGAATCTAGCCAGTTGCTGACATTCCTTTGCAACAGGTCACCTTCAATCTAGCGTCAGTATCGAAGATTCAAGTTGGCTTGGATAGGTTGGATAATCACGAACGTTCTATCTTGTTTATCTTACTGGCTGTCACTTGCATATCAACTAGATAGACTCTCAGCCGAAACTGGGGTTTATGAACGCACTCAGAACATACCAAGGGCCTGTCGAATGCTACCGATTGATGCCTTGCCATCTACAAGACAACAGATCCATTAAATTGTAATAACGAGACAAGAAGTGTCACACACCGTCCATGACTACCTTCATATTACTCATAAGACCATGGACGACCTCTAAAGTCTGGACGATAGTCGTTCGAGCTTCCTCTTGAGTGAGCCGGTCGAGCCTCTTCAACACTGATTCAATTTCGCTCTCTCCCAATAGCTTCATTGCGAACTTTTCTGCAGCATCTTCAACCACCGGTGATACGTAGAAAAGCATGGGAATGCTTACTGAAACGTCCTAGCTTTACTTGTTTTGTTGCTAGGGCAAGCACCGAGAGTAATTCCACCATTATCTTGGTCAGTATACTTGTCATCATGGTGGTTGGCGAG
>QFDX01003010.1:0-10846 GCA_003315875.1 Lactifluus piperatus | reverse complement strand
GCAGCACTCAAAAGGTGGGAAAGACCGCACATCTTGTCCGTTTGGCACCGCATGAGTGGCCCCATTCTGGGCAGGCTTGCTTGGGGTTTTCTCCCCGACAACCAGAGACTTTGTTAAATGCTTTTTCCGACTGCCCTTTCGATGCTGTGCGGCGAAGCATACTTCGCAGTAGTCATCTGTACATGTTTCGCAACCACTTCGGCAGGTTGATCTATGTTCCCGACGGACGCGGCTTAATTAGGCTGCTAACTAAGTTAGAAGGGGATCATGCCACGCACCCTCGCATTCTACGCACGCAATACCCGTGAGCAACTTCCTTCTCCACATCCTCTTCATCCCAACCCTCTGGCCTAACATCTGGATGTTCTCCTGGGAAAACAGCGGCCCGTTTTCTTGTAACTCGGTGGTCTCTGACAACCCGGGAGATGCCATTGCAGTAAGAATGGACCAGAAACGTTGAATTTTGGGTGTCTATGGAACGGAAAAGTTAAAGCCGAATCGACCCCCCAACTTGATTCTGTGGAAGCCGTTGCGGCACACAAAACATTTTTTTTTTTTTTTGGAAACGCTGCCTTTCGGCACGACAACAGGCAAGAGGCTTACCACCAGTCCCTGAGGTCTGCGTGTAGCCGTGCCACGTGCGACCCGGTTCCAGGGGGAAATTAGTGTGGGGGCTCCACCACATTGGGTAATACCCACTAAAACCCCCTTTCGTGGTGTGACGGGATTCGAACCCACGACCCCTACAGGCAGGACAAGCCTAGGGGACACCGGGGCTGAGGCCGCTGAGGGGCTAGCCACCACTACACCAGCCCCACCCCGTTGCGGCACACAAAACACGTCGCCGGCAACACATTTTAATTACGTCATCAACCCTGTTTCAGTCCGAAAGCCGCGGAATCGGGCCGGGTCAATGTTCGACGTTCAACTCTCACTCTCTTAGAATTGAGAAACAAAGGACAGGCCACTGCGTGTTGATGAACTAACGCAAATTATTACCCAGCCACAACTTCAACCGCAAAACAACAATAGCACACATAAGTGGTTGAGCACAAGCTTGCCCCTGCAGATGCCATGCACAACCAACTCGAAACAGTCTGCGAGCGGCGCGATACAATAACCGAGTGCATCAAACCCAACTTTCAGTGGCTTGACGAGCGTGAGAAAGAAAGAGAGGAGAAAGAATGTGTCTAAGGAGACGCGAGACGCGAAAGTGAGTGGCAAGGGGAGATTTGTCTGACCCAATTTCTTGATTTTAGCTGCCAGCAGCTCAAGGTCTGTGACAGTATATACTAATACAACAGTACCCACGTCTAATTGCAAGTGATAATGTCGTAAAACCAAGATTTTCTCTTGCAATTTTGGAGGAGTCCATCGCTACAAGAGATCCTATTAGAATTATTCGCGAAAAATGAGGTAATAGTGCCATGGTAGGCCATCTTCATGAAGGCAGGTCGTTTATCGTTTCTCAGCTGAGCGCGACGTGATTTTACAGAAAACCTTAAAGAGTGCATAGTCGGTCATAGATGATCGGATTCAGCACCTAGCTGCTCCTACAGGATCGCACCCTCAGTCGACCTCGTTCTTCTCTCATATGGTGGCCTTGCTCATCTGAACTATACCCTTAGTCGTACTCAACTTAAAGCTCCTGCATATTCCACTCTTGCTGTGCAGGCCGTGGCTCGCCTTGCTGCAACAGAGGCCGGAGATATTCGCGATGTGGACATAGGTACTCGGAAGAGCATGCAACACCCAGTATTGGAGACGGTGAATCACTATAAGGTGCTTCGAATACTCACAGGAAAGGTCATGATTCCTTGGATCCAGTCAGCACACTGCGTTACTCTCAGTCTCAAGCTGCACATTTCTCAGGTAAGACCGAAGAAGCACTACCGGTCGCAGACTCGATAAAGTCCTGTAGTCTAGGACGGTGTCAAGGCTTAACGATTACCCTGTTCAATGCCGGCATACGTTGGCCCGGGGGTACAATATAGAAAGTCAGCTCTCCATCTGTTGGGATAATTGTCTAAGCCGTGAATTTGAACTACATGGAGAGCGTCATCTTGATGGAACAGTACTCATAAGTGGCGCTAGTGGTCGTCTCCGGATCGTTGGCACGACCCAACCTCCTGATAATTGATGTCGAACGTGCAAGCGTTATTGGCAGCCGTCGACACTGGGCATTTTACAATCAGTGGCTAAATCCCGAAACTTGATTAAGCCTGATTAGGCCTGATTGGTCAGATTTCCAAAACTGAATTGGAGGATATTGTAAAATGCCCACAGTGCGAAAAGATCGCGATTCTGCGCTAATTGGTATTATCCCCTTGGACACTAATTTCCCTTTACTTAATCGCCTGTCTGGAATGAGAGGGCGCAAGTGGAAATGCGTTTTATAACTGCTCAAGCGTGCCGGAAGTAAGGGCCCGATCGGGTCCCCAGCCCTGTCAAGACCTGTCTACCAAAACGGTCAGGTCTTGGCAGGTCTGGGGACCCGATCAGGCCCTAAATATCCAGTGGAAGTGGTTGTAGTTGGTTGGGACAACCAAATGCATTCCTGTCTTGTCCAAAAACCTGAGAAACCCGCGCGCAGGTATGTTAGGCGACACACTTACATCAAGGAATCACATATGATCTAGAAACGCCATTTCGCTGCGATCTATGTCACGGTTCAGTTGTAAAATGATTTATGCAAAAGCCAGTGACACCCACTACATGGCCGCCGAGCACCGCAAACCCTACCCTGACATTTTGTTGTTGATGCGCCACTACAAATACCTTAGGTGATATTCTATTGAAGGGCGTAAAGCCCGTAGAAGTGGGGCAAAAGCCTCCCGTCTGCTTATATAGGTACAGTGCCCTACTTATAGCTTAGAGAGTAAAGAGGGCAGTTATTGGAAATCGACGCGAGCTAATGTCGCCCGTGTGAACTGCTTATCATCGACTCGGAGCTGATGAATCTAACCAACATTGCCGGCCGCTCGGGGCTGTACCTCCAATACGTTTGTACAATATTCCGCTATAGGTTGTATGTACCAAGATGCCGTCCCCATTGCCTGGGATTACGAAAGTGGCGGTAACGTAGTGGGATTGACTAGGGTAGAAGGCTATATGTGCGGTGTATTTAAGTGGGGTGTAGGCAGAAAGCCTAGGAGATCTATCCTGGGTCGCAGTCAGGGTACTAGGGCTGCGCACCGTACCATCTGACGGGTACAGCCATCTAAATTACGGTCATATGACGGGTACGGCTTGACCGCCACCGTCCGTCTACTGTAGTCAGTTCAAGAGACCCCCAACGGGTACGGAGACGGCCGTCGGAAGGTAGACGGGTTCAGACGACCAAAAAATTAGTATATATGGGGATACAGGAAAAACTGTACATCATGACGTTGGGCAGCTAAACTTAAAGTGGTAGCGCTATAGCGCTAGTGACAATGTTCAGTCGTGATAATAAAGACTAAATTGGGCAAGTGCTACCTACTGTAATGACAGCGCTAAGTTTAGAAGATAAGTCGCGTCAGCTACAATGGTAAAGATTACATAAGAAACATAGTCTCGTCTACCGTCCGTCTGATTGGGTGACCAAAGGCTTAACGGAGATGAGTACGGTACCGTACTGGTACTACCGTACACTTCACAGATCAGCAGTTCCGATCATATCCCGTTGCGGAATGCTATACCGTCCAGGCCCAGACCGCGGTCCACATGCCTCTACACACCCTCTGCGGCACCACAGGCATTCCGATTTCCGAGCGCAAGCGTGAGCTCACCACTCGGCTCGAGCCCACTCTCGAGACTCGTATACACGCCCTTACATGCGACAGCTATGAAGTCAGGTATCCCGCGTACTACGTATGCGGCCCCACCCAGCCCGCCATCCCGCCACCAATACCATTCAGCAAATGTTGCCCACGGATGAAACTGATAAGCCCTTTATGAACGACAGTGAGGGGATGATGCCACCACCAATCACACCAGCATACCCTGCAGTGATGCACTCGCTCGACCGTCGTCCGCACCGTCGCCGCTCGTGCCAGGGCCGTCATGGTCATGGTCGGCCGTGCCGGAACACGAACCCATACTCGTGAGCGTCGGGATTCTGGACGGACCAACACACGTGCGGAGAGGCTCGTGCCTCACGATCAGATCACGCTGGACGATTTTGTATTTAACCAGAGCGCGTGGGTGCGTTGGTCCGAGGTTAGCTTCTTGGTGCAGAGGCGGAGGGGACAGGCCCACAACCCAGTGCCCACATTCGGCCTCACGAGCCACTGCACACAAGGGTGTAGGTACTAGCCACCACTGATGGCCGCGGCCTCATGAACCAGCTTCCCCATATCCCCTCGTGTAGTCCCTTTGAGCCAGATGGTGAGCAATGGCTCACTACTGTGCAGCAAGGGCTTCTATTGGGGTGATGACTCGGAGAGGGTGAGAGAGGCGCTGTGGTACAAACCTGCAGTCCGTCCACCGTACCTGCAAAGGGTAGGTGTGGCTATTGTATCATATATCGGGTTAGCACCTGAGGGCGTACCATGACCATACTCTACCAAGCCTGGCTTGACCCTGACCCAGGCCTGAGCTGAGCCTCAGCCATCTGCCAGGGCCTGGCTTGCAAAGCCTGAGCCTGGTCAAGCTAAGCCCAAGCTAGGGCTTTGGGCCCAGCAGGCCCTGCGCATCCTAATGATACTGGGTGGCCCATGATGTGGAAATGCACACAAACCATAGGTTCCATAGGTTCCCACAAGTCAAGTTCGAGGTTTTCCTGATCAACCGGCACATGACCTTCGGCGAGAGTGTGAATCGAAGCCGAAGTCGCCAGGTGTTGAACTCGCTGGGTGCGCGGCGGTTCACGCGTTCACGGTTCAAGGGGCGCTCGGGCGGAGCACGAAATTCACGACACTTGGCTAGATCCACCAGTAATGGTAAGAATGAGCAAATGCATCAAAGAAACATGAACTCAATTATCTGCAAAAGAATTACACTTTCATTGTCTTTGAATTAGATATACCCCAGATCACCCGATCTCGTTTGGAAATGAAGCTTTGATGAAGCTCGTTGAAGTCGGATGGTAGTGGGATGAGGATTTACGGTGATCCTTTTGCCCCATGTTTCTGAGTCATTGTGCGGTAAGGAAAACCTCATACATGTCCACGAAAATTTATCATTGACAAAACCATGGAAACATGATCCGTTTCTAGAATTCATATTGACGAGGTTATGGGGAGTCCCATAAGGCACAAGCGTTGTTCACTTCACGCTGATTTTATCGGTAGATATATTAATACCGTAACTGTCAAGCATAACGGACTCGGAAGCGGAACGGACTCGGAAACTACATTCCGTAGCATGCAATGCTCAAGCGCTTAAGGATTTTACAAACCAACGCCTCCTTCCTCTCGTTTTTATCATAGAATTTTCCGCTCATCCAATCAGATTCGACACATTCAAGACTCATGTCACCGACAGATCTTTGAACAGACTAGTGCGCCGTAGCTCATCTGAACGTTTCCCCAAATTCCAATCGCTCTGCGCCGTCTGGGGATTGATAAGAATTGACGCTAATCGGAAATATAACTTGTTTGGGCATATCCAAGGGCTATAAAAGAGTCCCAGCATCCCAGGTATGAGAGCAAATTCAGCGACTCACTACCAGAACACAATGATTCCCCAGACCTTCTCAATCGTCCAGACCGAATTAATTGGCACCTCAGCTAATGCCCAGGGCTTCAATGATGCAGAAAAGCGTATGTGGTCTACCTCGATCCTCAGTCATTACAAATGTGAACCTACACAACACCAACAGTCGGCAATTGGCCTGATAAATACTTGATCAATAAGGCCTTCCCTATCAGGCAAATCACTGTGCGCTATGGACACATTGTATGTCACTCTTTATCTGTGCAAGTGCACATTTTCTCTCGACCTTACATTGTGCCTTTGATCAGATCGACAATCTCACCATCACCTATAGGAGGGCGGATGGCAGCAACTTCCCGGCGGTTCCTCACGGAGGCACTAAAGGAACTCCTTCCACCGTCGAGCTTGGTGGTACAGATAATTCTCTCTCATATCTGTTTTTTATAGCCACACTGATAATAACCATCCCTACCGTTACCAGACAATGAAATCCTTGCTGGCATTGCGGGCAGGATTGGCGAGCACCCTGGCAGGGGTATTTGCCTGATTACGGTTTCGTTCATCATTTTTGACACCAAGACTGAGATCACTCGGGTCACAGAGGTGAGCTCAATATTCTGTCGATGACTACCACAAATCCGAAGTGGCGACTCTCTTTAGACATTCGGGGGCCAAAGCCCTACCGGGACCAATAATACTGATCCCTTCTATGCCGAGCGGCCTACTGCGTTTGCAGGCTATCAACGTGGTGGCGATACTGGCTCAAGTGAGATTTCCCCCCATTGTGCGGAATATAATGAACTGATGAATGCTGTGGAGTTGCTGGCCTGTCCTTCATGAGGGTCCTCTAAGATTCCGAGTCGCTTGCTTGTCTTCTAAGAATCCGTTCCGTGTACTATTAGTTTTTTGATATAACGGTCGAATTGTCCTTATTGACGCGTGATACAGAAAGAGGGAGCCCGGCAGTCAGGCTGTATCGACACAAGTCTCAGAGCGTTGGCCTGATACTTGCTTCTTAGGCTGAGACGACGACATTGACTGTGTATATCTTCTCTGATCACAGGATCTGCGGATGTCGTGCAGACATCTGAGTTCTGTTTAATTCCATGAAAAATCCAGTCTAAGTATATCTTTCCCGCAATCCAGATTGACCAAATAGTTCGCTTGGGGGTGATATGGGTCCAAGGACGCCCACGATACAGGGGGTACCGTGGCTAGGCGAAGTGAGTGTGCACAGAGTCCGTCAGGATAGCTACAATTCAGATGACCGACGTCAAGCTCATTCGGTGGCGTGGCGTAGCGGTGGGAGAGATGAAGATGTACAAGAGCACTACCACGGTGGTGGCTAATTGTGTAAAGCGTGGAAGTGCGTCATTGCACAGGAGGACCTCGGTTGGTGAGACAAAGATGAAGGAAGGCACAGTAGGAGAGATATCCGGGATCCATTACGATGACTGTAGGATGAAAGTGCTGCGCCTACAAGAGTATGGCCCTAGTCGAGATATCTCATTACAGCGAATCGTGAGTAGGGAAATGGCAGGTGTAAGTGGGACAGTGACGCCTCTTCGAAAGCGCCATCGACGAGTGCGATGGAGGTAAATGGGGGAATGAGCAGGTATGAAAGCTGTTTGGAGATGAGATAAAGTCATGCCAAAACTGTTTTGGAACATCACGACATCACAGCTTGATTGGCCTCTCGCTGTCTGCCCCATATTCCCTGACCACCTGCCATCAAAATTTCGATGCCAGGCGCACAGGGTAACCCGCTTTTTGTCGCTCCTTGACAAAGGCGGTGAATGCATTGCGAGCACTGCGTGCACCAGAATATTGAAGCTCCAGCAGATTCGGTAAGAGGTCCAGAGACATGTCACCATCTTCCGAATGTAGAGAATGAGAGGGTCCGCTGATGAGTTCATCTTGCACGCGGAGCGTCTTCACTTCGCTGAACGGCCTGAGAAGTTCGCGCCACCGTGTTTGGTCAACCTCGTTGTGCCACTCTGACGATCGATTGTGTACCATATCGCTGAGCATGAGTTTCTCCACGACAGAGAGTATGGGCGAAAGTGAACTGAGGATTTGCACTGCGGACGCTACCTGCTCATCGAGGGCACTGCACTGGACTCGCAAGCATAAGGGACGTTTCCAAATTCCTCGATGAGGGTCCGCAAAGAATTCGATAAAATTCCCACCAAAAGCAAGCTCGACAGAGTTAGATATGAGGTTCTGTGATGTCTGAATGAACTGCAGGAGAAACGGAAGAGTGGGGGTGAGCTGTTTGTTAAAAGTGACTCGGAGGACACCGAGGATGGGTGCGCCGATGTGAACAAGAAGGCATTCCACGTAAGCGCTGGCACCTGCAAATGTGAGTACTCGAAAATTAGGCAGGGTGACGTCAGTAATGACTGGAGTATGCAATAATTGTCTGACAACATCCCGGTTAGGAAGAGGAGTACGGAAGGAAATTCCCAGCAGCTCTAGTCGGGGCATGAGTGAAAGCCGTATGAGTAAATAGCTTGGAGGGAAGTAGGCCGATTGCGGTATACGTCCAAGCCAGAGAATGACAAGGCCCCCGGGGGATGTGAGCCATGGAGATCTTATGGGAAGGGCAGTGTACCGCAGATAAAGGAAGTGCAGATTTGGGGCTTGAAATGTTACGGGAAGTGTCAAACTTGCACCTTCTCTCTCAACTTCAAACTCTCTAGCCGGAGACCCAATAGACAAATGGTCCAGAATTGGGAATTGCTGATCCATGGCTGTGATAAACTTGCCCAATTTCTCCATTGGCATCCAAAGATAAATACGACGCACACGATCAGAATGCGAGAGTGTGCGTAGTGCATTTTCTTCGTCTTCTGCACTCATCCCGCGAATACCGTCGTAGTAAAAGACGGTGAGCGGGAGGGGGGGAGAGTGTGCTAGCATGTCTACAACAGGCACACCAAAGGTGCAGACGAGATGAAGGTCTAGTTGGGATGGTGATGCAAGGATAATACGCCGCCACTGTTGGGAAACCTGTGCCAGCTTGTACCACCAACGCTGGCGGTGCCAATGTCGGATGAAATATCCATTCTCATCGTGCTCTTCGTTGCTGATATCGAGCCGATAGAGATAGAATATGTTGAAGAGGACATCATCGTTGAGGGTATAGGTAGGTGATTGTTGCTGGCTGTTCATGAGCTCTATTTGGTTTGTGAACTTGAGAAGAGAAGGACGTGGGTATTTTCGGACTCACGATTTAGTGCATGTCAGCCGAGCTTTCCAAGCACTCTAACAAGGGGAAGATAAATGGCGGTGGAAAAGCAGTTTGGCATATCAGGAAGGTGAGTAATAATGAGGAAGTAGTTGTCGACCGAAGTAGGTTGGCCCCACAAATAGTATCGTGTCAGTTGGCGTATTGGCAAGTCGGCGCTGAGCAGTTTCTAAATGTGGTCGCTGGACAGCTCCTCGGTTCAATGCCTAACTACTCATTTCTAAGGGTGCTCTGCTGAGGGCATTGTCGAAACTGTTTGTGTATTCCGAGTCCAGCACCAAAAAAGGCGGCGCTAGTAGGTTTTCTGTAGTGTTGACAATCAGATATGTTGGGTTGAGAGTTGTAAAGCCTCACACTGAATATATGTGCTCATGCATGACACGTCACATGAGAATTTTCATCCGGCCACTTGCGTTCGGTGGCGCAGGGGTGGGGCGCACAAGTTCGAAAGGGCCAGAGATAAGAGCTGATAAGGAAGGATCGATGACGCGCCGATCTCCCAAAATCCTATAAAGGCAAACGATGAAGAGCGCATATAGTGCAGCTGGTTATGTGCTAGGTGGACTTACTTGAGCGATGATTCAAGTAGACAAAGTCTGTATTTACTACGCTAAAGACTGTGTGTTTATATACATCTCAAAGAGTGTGATCAATGGTCACTTTGTGACACTGTACACTACTGTATAAAGAACGTGTCTAGTATGTGTACTTGTATGCTGTGCATTGCAGTACGTGTATCCCATAAGGGGATTCCTAGTAACAGTCTTACTTGGGCGGCTGTGCATATGAGATAACAGATGCTGCGCCCAACACCGGTAGTATGGCTCTACCTGTGTACGTGCCGGTTCAACACTCCCCCTTGCTATGTACACTCGTATTTTAACATTACTTTCAATGTGTTTGAAAGACCAAACTCTAGCTCGTCACTCTTCAGTAAGAGCGTTAGACTTGAGAGCAAGTCTGGTTTCACCGGATGAGATATATGCATTCAAGCAGATGTACCGCTTGTGCAATATAGACGTCTGGTTGAGTTCTGGTTTTTGAAGTGTGGTGTACATGGCAAAACTGGTCATTAAGGTAGTTCTTTATATTTTCGTTGAAGAGGGATCAGGATCCATTGAATTGGCAATGGAAGAACTAGTTAGTGCTGTGATAACACGCACTAGTTGTCTGGAGAGATGCCAATGGGAGTTTTGTTTAGCTCTCTATACACATATAGCTGCTTCTATTGTAGCGCTTGTGTGTTCCTGTCTCTCCCTCTACATTAACATGAACTCCTTAAAGTACATAAGTGAATTTGCCGCAGGCAAATTCACACAGGCGAGTAAAACTCTAGCCCTAATTGGTTCCTAAACTCTAGGAACTTGACGTGTCCTAGATTCTTAGTGAACATATCCGCGGGGTTCTTGGAGCCATCAATGAAGTAGAGCTCTATTTTCTTGTCCTTCACTACCTGGCGTATGTAATGATAGCGTATATCAATGTGTTTGATTCTTCGCTCTTGGACAGGATTTGATGCCATAAATATGGCACCTTGATTGTCGCCACTAAGAGGTATAGGACCAGTGTCTAGTCCTATCTCTTGTAGTAATGTGTGTATCCACACTACTTGTCTACTCGCGTCAGAGAGTGACATATACTCTGCTTCAGTAGAAGAGAGTGCGACAGTCTTTTGAGCTCTAGAGTTCCAAGAAAAGATTGTACCGCAGATCTTTATTAAGTATCCAGTAGTTGAGCGGCGTGATTGAGTGTCAGATGCCCAATCTGAATCTGCATACGCATGCAGTCCTCCTCTAGTTTTACCATCATAGATTAATGCATAGTTTTTTGTGCCAGCAAGGTAGCGACAAATGTACAATGCTCTATTCAGGTGATCTTGTGAGGGGTTAGCCACAAACTGTGAGAGTTTCACTACTGCAAAAGCAATGTCTGGACGTGTGCCCAACATTATATACAATA
>QFDX01002999.1:0-29478 GCA_003315875.1 Lactifluus piperatus | reverse complement strand
TTTTTTTTTTTTTTTTTTGGACAAGCGATGTATTAGTTAGCAGAAGATGGTAACACTGCTACCTGACAGCTCTAACTAACGCGCTGGAGTGGACTTGGCAGTCCGTGGAGCTCGATGAGGAAAAATGCTTTTACGCACACCCTAGAAGGGTAGTGTGGGGCTCAAGCTACGGGGTGTCCCGGTAGACTTCATACCCACTAAAAAACCTCGTTACGAGTGATCCAGTCTTGGGGTAGGTTCTTATTCCGTTTCTTTAGAGCTAATCCCCATGTGTCTTTTATTAGCTTTATATATTTCTTCTTCCGGACAATCTTAGTCGCAGTTATCTTGTCGGTGGATAGTCTGTTGTTGATCTTCCTAAGCCATATCCTTTCTATTTCTTGGTGAGCATGGTTCTTCCCTTGAATTACTCTCTCGCATCTCAGGGTTCAATATGGGTATGTCCTCTCTGTGGTGCTCAAGGAGAAAGGCATTTATGTGCATCCAATAGGGTAGTCTGGGGCTCAAATCACGGGGTAGGTTCGTCGCCATTAAGGCTGGTCATGGTGCCACGTGGTAGGTTTTGGGGTGGTATTTTGGGACTTTCCCTCTATCGTTTGTCTTCTGGACATGTAACAGAATGTATATGCACCCATGAGGGAGAATGGGGCAGGGAGCCATGGTGTATCACGAGAGCGATGGTGTGTCGCTCACCCTTGCCTGGTGTGGGAAAACTCGACCTGGTGGTGGTTCGAGTTCAAGGGGCCCCCCCCAAGGATGCATCGATGTGAAGGTGACCGGGCCGTGACCCACATTGGTGAGGATAGTGGCAATATTGTCACAGATCTCGGCCATACAGGAGAGTTGCCAGTCCAATGGCGTACATTGGACTCGCAACTCCATTTGATAAAACATTGCTTGTCGACAAAGGGTGATGGAAATATCAGTCTCTGAACAATACAATCTTGCTTCATCAAACAATTTTTGCGCAGCTGTGCGACAAACGAACCGGAGGAGTTGAGTGGTATCGAACAAGGTGGCCTGATTAAAGAATGTCAGATTGATGTCCTTGAGTACAGGAGCGTCGGCCCCAGATATAAGGCACTCCAAATCCTCGCAAATACCCCGGAATGCAAACCGTTCCAGCGAGGGGAAGAGGAAGAGTCTTTGAGGTATAGGGTTGTTTCTCCCTACGATGGGGCGAGCAACCGGGGAAAGGAAGTAGAGGTGAAGTGTCTCGAGGCGCGTCATCATGGGCAAATAAGTGAGGAGTGCTTCTGGGGTGGAATACCCACTGCTCGCCGGTAGGTCTTCAAGATGAAGAGTAACGAGATTCGCAGCCGACAATAGAAGCGTTTGGAGTGTTGGAAAGGCAATCCTGGTCAGCTTCAGGACACGTAGATTCGGGAAATGTCCACTGAAAGATTCACCGGGAAGGGTATACCCGGTCTCACTCTGTGTCATAAGTTCCAGGTGTTCTAGCGCAGGAAACGGCCCATTAAGCAGTCTTTGCCACAGTGGAATTGTCACAGTTAGCTCGATACTGCATATGCGATGCGGATGCTGGAGAGCGGCACGTATATTGTCTTCATCCCCAGAAGCCATGTGCAGATGGTTGGGACTGGAAGGTTGCAAGTATCGCATTGAGATGGGCAATGCTGGCCAACAGTCCAAATTATCCTTGACAGGCGTCCCATAGGTGCAGAAAAGCAGCAGATCGAGAAAGCGGGGTGATTCGAAGACAATACATCGCCATTGTCGACACACGTGGATGAGCCTATGCCAATCCCATACGCGACGTTGCGAAAGTGCCGTGGAGGCGAGTCGATCGAAATGGAATATTCCCAGAAGTGCCAAATCGGGGAGCCTTTCAATGGCTGCCAACTGAGAATTATTCCCTGTTAAGCACAAGCCAACTATCGTTACATACGGTACAGAGAATCCTTACTAGTTGCATACCTGATCCGTCATGAACAGAGGGATCCGATTGTTCATGATTAAGGGTGTACCAATCATGGGAGCTCATTGTTGGACTCCGAATAGAGACCTGCTGGAGGGGAATGAAGAGGGACTCTAATTGTTTGTGTTGAACTCGTCGCCTGCGGGCACGAGGCTCCCACCACGCTCATGGCTGTTGGACGCGTGCAGTGTCATGAACGTGTATGAACACGAAGCTCATCAACTTGTACATAGGCTCAATTATAGATACGTGCGACTCGAGGCAATTGTTCAATTTGTTCTCCCTTCCCATTGTTCAGAATGCCACACAGATTATGCATAAATACAGTAGCTTGTAGGGACCGAAGGGTTGGTATCAGTTCACACGGGTTGCCGCACGCCACTCCGCCGCGGTGGTGTCGACCACGAACAATCAAAGACTTCACGTTCAAAATGAGTCACAGACATAACTTAGCAACGAATCCCAAAAAGCTCGAGATCTAAGCTGGAGTTTCGGAAGCGATTAGTCGAACTGTACAACCAAGTTGGTTGTACCAACTTCCGAGATCAAATACCCCTGCGCCCCTGTACTGGATACTAGCGCTGTACCGAACAGAGGTTTGTGGAGGTCATAAGGCGTCTGAGTGTTTGGGTCACCCCTCCTTTCCGTACTCAACGTTGCTCCCCTCCTTCGCGTCCCTTGGGTCCATACAGACTAACCCAGTACTTGAGAGCGAGAGCATGGTTCGCGACACCATAAAACGGGTCGAGAGGGCCAGTTCGAGGATCTCCTGGTATGCTCTACAGTTGATCGTGCGCGTTCTCCAGCCCTGTTTAAATTTTTTCCCTTTAAGCGGGGTGACGTGCCTGTACTCTCAGGAGTGTCATCTGATCTTTCAGTTGATTGGATGTCTGGCACTACTGGGACAGGTTTCGACGTTCGTGCTTGGGAAAGCCATCTCAACATTGCACAGCACCGCTGACACCGCGAGGGTATCGTAGAGTCAATTACAACCTACATATTAGATGTTCCTATCACAAAGCGGCCTGCAGCATACAAGTACGTCCCCGCGTCCTCTCTATGGCTTCTCTACCAGTTACAAAGCAGGCATATGTCCTGCTGTATGCGCTCGATAACCGTTGGTTATAAATCTATATCGCTCTATGATAGAGTGCTGTTGGTAAAGAGTGGTCAGTAGGCGGTAAACGGTGGGGGAAAATGCATTGAAGTGCTTAAGATATACACACCTGTCTCCCTTTACTTGCTACTACTCCACGATCGTCATATAAGAGTTGACATGGCCATGCTCAGCCGTCCTCCCCTCCAACTCAGCAGCGGCCTCGGCGCGCCTGGCGTCCCTCAATCGAGTGAGCGCATTGAGCACGCCACGCCACGCATCGCGTTCCACGCGTTCCTCGAGCAATCCGCGCGTCTTTTCCTTTGCGTTTGCGTTTGCCTCGTTCCCAGCGCTAGAACTTGCAATGGTTTTCGTGCTGGTGTTAAGGTCCGCTGCCGGTGGAGGAGGAGGAAGGGGGAGCCCGACGCCTTGAGGCGGAGGCACGAACCCTGCTGGAGGGGCATTGAGGACTGCGGGAGAGACGCGCGCTGCTCGGATATGAGCGAGGGATGAGCGGAGGGCCATTTGGATTCCCTATTGTGTGGGGGCGGATCAAGCGTTGGAGAGGGAATGTGTACGTGGAAGAGAAAGACGTACATCTAGGGTTTGGAAGTAATGGCCAAGCCAAAAATATCCCGGTCTTGTAGAAAATCGGACATAGCCTGTTTTGCTTGTGGACGTGTGTCTGTACGATTCCTGATGCTTGGAGGTGGTTTTGCAAATTGACGGCGGGGTCTTGGCATCCCTGAGTTGAGTGGCTTTTGGCTGGTTACCGTCGCATTTGGTAGCACCCCTGCAGCCATTTCCTGCTTCAAGGCATACCCAACGTAATGTGCCACATCGTCGGCCAAGAAAAGCAGCTTCACATGAATGAAAGAGTGGAACAGCTCCAACAATGGTAAGGGGTCCATATCGTTTTGCTTGCTTGGCAAAGGCAAGAATGCATCAATGTGAAGGTGTTCCACATCAGTGAGGATAGTGGCAATATTGTCACAGATCTCGGCCATACAGAAGAGTTGCCAGTCCAATGGCATACATTGGACTCGCAACACCATTCGATGCAACATTGCTTGGCGAGAAAGGGTGATGGCAATATCAGTCTCTGAGCAATACAATCTTGCTTTATCATAAAAGTTTTGCGCAGCTGTGCGACAAACGAACTGGAGGAGTTGAGTGGTATCGAACGAGGTGGCCTGATTAAAGAATGTCAAATTGATGTCCTTGAGCACAGGAGCGACGGCCCCAGATAAAAGGTACTCCAAATCCTCGCAAATACCCCGGAATGCAAACCGTTCCAGAGAGGGGAAGACGACGGGTCTTTGTGGAATAGGGTTGTTTCTCCCTACGATGGGGCGAGCAACCGGGGAAAGGAAGTAGAGGTGAAGTGTCTCGAGGCGCGTCATCATGGGCAAATAAATGAGGAGTGCTTCTGGGGTGGAATACCCACTACTCGCCGGTAGGTCTTCAAGATGAAGAGTAACGAGATTCGCAGCCGACAATAGAAGCGTTTGGAGTGTTGAAAAGGCAATCTTGGTCAACTTCAGGACACGTAAACTTGGGAAATGTCCACTGAAAGATTCACCGGGAAGGGTATACCCGGTCTCACTTTGTGTCATAAGTTCCAAGTGTTCTAGCACAGGAAACGACCCATTAAGCAGTCTTTGCCACAGTGGAATTGTCACAGTTAGCTCGATATTGCATATGCGATGCGGATGCTGGAGAGCGGCGCATATATTGTCTTCATCCCTGGAACCCATGTGCAGATGGTTGAGACTCGGGGGTTGCAAGTATCGAATAGCGATAGGCAATGATGGCCAACAGTCTAAATTATCCCTGACAGGCGTCCCATAGGTGCAGAAAAGTTGCAGATCGAGAGAGCGGGGTGATTCGAAAACAATACATCGCCATCTTCGACACACGTGGGTGAGCCTATGCCAATCCCACGGGCGATCTTGTACCGTGAAGGCGAGTCGGTCGAAATGGAATATTTCAAGAAGTATCTCTTCGGGGAGCCTTTCAATTGCTGCAAACCCTGTTAAGCACAAGCCAACTATTATTACATGCGGTAGGTACAGAGAATCCTCAGTTGCCTACCTAATCCGTCATGAACAGAGGGGTCCCGTTGTTCTTGACTAAGGGCAAGAGAGGAATCCAGCTGTTCTTGACTAAGGGTAACAGAGGGATCCAGTTGTTCTGGATTAAGGGTGACTGATCGTTTTCGAATTCGAAGAAAGGTCAACCTAGAGATGACTCGGAACGGACGCAGAGCTGCAAGAAAAGTTACGACAATGAAGACCTGAGCGGTGGGAAAAAATAAGGGGGATCAATCTTACCGACACAACTAATTGGTTACCCCACGAGTCCTGGTTAACTTCGTAACGAAATGAGTGAGAATCAAGGGCGTACCGATGGGAGTTCATTGTTGGAATAGAGACCTGCTGGAGGGTGATGAAAGAGAGACCCTAATTGTTCGTGTCGAAGTTGTCGTCTGTAGGCACGAGGCTTCCGCCATGCTCAAGGCTGTCGGACGTATCTCATACATGAACGTATGAACGTGTATCAACACGAGGTGCGTCAACTTGTACATATTCCATGGGCTCGATTATAGATACTTGTGAACAATCGCTCGCCCTTCCCATTGTTCGGAATGCCACACACCACACAGATTATGCATAAATACAGCAGCTTGAAGGTAGTATCGCCTCGGTGACCCTAACATACGCCGCTGCCAGTGATACGTGCGCAAGTAGGCATATTATATAGTACTTAAAAAGGCACGTGTACTTATATTAGAATGTCCCCGCCCGTGTGATGATACTAGTAGGTTCTGGAATCCCATTCGGTCTAAAATCCTCCAGGACATTGTTGCACGTCTCGCGACGTGCCGTTAAGTTCGAAAAGAGGGGGAGATAAAACAGGGGAACGTAACGTAGCGGGGACTCTTGATCCTTATCACACAACACTTGACAGCACAGTGGCTCGGTTCAACGTCGCGGGACAAAGGCTGAAGTCGACAAGGCGAAGGAAGACGAAAAGACGAAGGTGAACAAGCACACGAAGGGTTTCAAGTTAGAAGCGAGACGATCTCGCTGGCAAGTTACATTTCATTCGCGGTGCTATGGGATCTTTAAGTACATTCTGAATCGTCCCTAAGTAGCTAGCTAGTTCCCTGACTGTAAGTAGGATAGCTCGAAGAGATCGAGAAGTGCGGTCGTCACCGTGTAAATGATGATCAGTAAATCCGATATCGCCGCGCGCTCAAGTCGATAGAAGCGTAAGATAAAAAGAAGATAGGCCTACTTGTAGGTAGGCTGTGACGGGTGGCAACAGGATCTGAGCTGGTTTGGGCATAGATTGGTGGAAGGATCATATATAGACAGTCAAGAATGAAGGAGTGAGTGATAGGGGAAAGCGATCGGAATGATGAGGCGGGATTCTCGTATAGTACTCCTTTAACGTCCTAGCAGGTCTTGAGGGGTCCAGACCGCTGCCGACGAGACAAAGGGAGGTCTCGTGGGGGCATATTCGGCGCGCGCGCTGCTCTCGAGGCAGGGTTCGTCGGGTCGGAGGTCTCGTCCACTCCGATCTTTGCTCCATTCCGTTCCGGGGCTCTGATCCGTCGTTTCGTTCCGTTCTGAGGTCAGCGTGTGAACTGACCTTACAACATGCCTTGCTGTGGTGTCGTGGAAATGTGGTGGCGCGAGCGGCGGCAAAAATGAGATATGTGCTTGTGGATTTGGAACTGATAGTGCAAATTGACGGCGGGGTCTTGGCCTCCCTGAGTTGAGTGGCTTTTGGCTGGTTACCTTCGCGTTTGGTAGCACCCCTGCAGCCATTTCCTGCTTCAAGGCATACCCAACGTAATGTGCCACATTCTGGGCCAAAAAAAGCCACTTCACATTAATGAAAGAGCGGAACAGCTCCAACAATGGTAAGGGGTCCATGTCGTTTTGCTTGCTTGGCAAAGGCAAGAATGCATCAATGTGAAGGTGTCCCACATCAGTGAGGATAGTGGCAATATTGTCACAGATCTCGGCCATACAGGAGACTTGCCAGTCCAATGGCATACATTGGACTCGCAACTCCATTCGCAACATTGTTTGTCGAGAAAGGGTGATGGAAATATCAGTCTCTGAACAATACAATCTTGCTATATCATAGAATTTTTGCGCATCTGTGCGATAAATGAACTGGAGGAGTTGAGTGGTATCGAACAAGGTGGCCTGATTAAAGAATGTCAAATTGATGTCCTTGAGCACAGGAGCGTCGGCTCCAGATAAAAGGCACTCCAAATCCTCGCAAATACCACGGAATGCAAACCGTTCCAGAGAGGGGAAGATGACGGGTCTTTGTGGTGTAGGGTTGTTTCTCCCTATGATGGGGCGAGCAACCGGGGAAAGGAAGTAGAGGAGAAGTGTCTCGAGGCGCGTCATCATGGGCAAAAAAATGAGTGCTTCTGGGGTGGTATATCCACTACTCGCCGGTAGGTCTTCAAGATGAAGAGTAACGAGATTCGCAGCCGACAATAGAAGCGTTTGGAGTGTTGGAAAGGCAATCTTGATCAACTTCAGGACACGTAAACTCGGGAAATGTCCATTCAAAGATTCACTGGAAAGGGTATGCCCGGTCTCACTCTGTGTCATAAGTTCCAGGTGTTCTAGCGCAGGAAACGGCCCATTAAGCAATCTTTCCAGTGGAGTTGCCACGGTTAGCTCGATATTGCGTATGCGATGCGTATGCTGGAGAGCAGCACGTATATTGTCTTCATCCCCAGAAGCCATGTGCAGATGGTTAGGACTCGAGGGTTGCAAGTATCGCACGGCGATGGGCAATGCTGGCCAACAGTCCAAATTATCCCTGACAGGCGTCCCATAGGTGCAGAAAAGTCGCAGATCGAGAAAGCGGGGTGATTCGAAAATAATACATCGCCATCTTCGACACACGTGGGTGAGCCTATGCCAATCCCACAGCGCCGCGGAAGCAAGTCGGTCGAAATGGAATATTTCCAGAAGTATCTCTTCGGGGACCCTTTCAATTGCTGCCGACTATTATTACAGGTGGTACGGAGAATCCTTAGTTGCCTACCTGATTGTTTTTTATTAAGGGCAACTGGTGGTTTTCGAATTCGAAGAAAGGCAGCGGAAGGCACGGATATCAACCTAGAGATGACTCGGAACGGATGCAGGGCTACAAGAAAAGTTACGACAATGAAGACCTGGGCGGTGGAAAAATAAGGGGGGTCAATCTTACCGACACAACTACTTGGTTATCCCACGAGCCCTGGTTAACTTCATTATGGAATGAGTGAGAATCAGGGGCGTACCAATGGGAGTTCATTGTTGGAATAGAGACCTGCTGGGAAGGGCAGAAGAGAGACTCTAATCTAATTCTTCGTGTCGTGTTGAAGTTGAAATTGTCGCCTGCAGGCACGAGGCTCCCGCCCGGCTCAGTGCTGTCAGCCGCATGTCATACAACGTGTATGAACACGAGGCGCATCAACTTGTACATAGGTTCGATTATGGATAGTCGTGAGCAATCGCTCGCCCTTCCCATTATCCAGAATGCCACGCAGATTATGCATAAATACACCAGCTTGTAGGTAGTATCGCCCTCTTACATACGCGCGGGGGATTGAGGTACTTACAAATTACAACGGCACGTGTACTTATATTACAATGTCCCACCGGTGTGATCTATGATAGCCGGTTCTGCGCCTCCAACAACAGGCTCGCATGGGATTTATAGACAGTGAGAGGACGATACGCCAACCAGAGTCTGTTACCCATTGGTGCGAAAACTGCGGCTGGGACCGGACAAAACGAACTGTTTGCTACTGTATCGGTTTGCCGCGCGCCGTGCCGCCGGTGCCGACCGAGACTTCATGCATTCATGTTCAAAACGTTCAAATCCGGTTCTAATGAGTTCACACAGACATAGCAGCGAATCGCAAACAAGCTCGAGATTAAATGCTGGAGCTTCTTTCAACAGCGGTTCGTCGAACTGTACAATCACCTTCCGAGATCAAATAACCCCTGCCCCCCTGTACTAAATACCAAAAAATAACTAGCGCTGTACCGAGCGGAGGTCATACGACGTCACGAACATGATATGGCCCTGTGTTTGGGTCATCCATCCTTTCCGTACTCGATGTTTCTCCCTTCCCTTTGATCCGCATAGAAACCCAGTGCTTGAGAGCGAGAGCATGGTCCGTGACACCATGAAACGGGTTGAGAGGGCCAGTTCGCAGATCTCCTTGTATGCGCTACAGTTGAAAAGACATCGTAAGAGTCGTGCGCGTTCTCCAACCCTGTGTAAATTTTTTCACCTTCAAGCGGGATGTGCCTGTACTCTCATCTGAGCTTTCGGGTTGATTGGATGTCTGGCACTACTGGGTCCGGTTTCGACATTCGTGCTTGGGAAAGCCATCTCAACATTGCACAGCACCGCTGACACCGCGAGCGTATCGTAGAGACAATTACAACCTACATCTTAGATGTCCCTATCACAAAGCGGCCTGCAGCATATAAGCACGTCCCTGCGTCCTCTCTATGGCTTCTCTACCAGTTACAAAGCAGGCATATGTCCTGCTGTATGCGCCCGATAACCGTTGGTTATAAATCTAGATGGCTCTCTGATAGAGTGCCGTTGTGCGGTAAAGAGTGGTCAGTTGGCAGTAAACGGTGGGGAAAGAACGCATTTAGGTGCCAAGATATACACACCTGTCTCTCTTTACTTGCTACTACTCCACGACCGTCATATAAGAGTCCACATGGCCATGCTCAGCCGTCCTCCCCTCCAACTCAGCAGCGGCCTCGGCGCGCCTGGCGTCCCTCAATCGAGTGAGCGCATTGAGCACGCCACGCCACGCATCGCGTTCCACGCGTTCCTCGAGCAATCCGCGCGTCTTTTCCTTTGCGTTTGCGTTTGCCTCGTTCCCAGCGCTAGAACTTGCATTGGCATTTGTGCTGGTGTTAAGGTCCGCTGCCGGTGGAGGAGGAAGGGGGAGCCCGACGCCTTGAGGCGGAGGCACGAACCCTGCTGGAGGGGCATTGAGGACTGCGGGAGAGACGCGTGCCGCTCGGATATGAGCGAGAGAGGAGCGGAGGGCCATCTGGATTCCCTATTGTGTGGGGGCGGATCAAGTGTTGGAGAGGGAATGTGTATGTGGAAGAGAAAGACGCACATCCAGGGTTTGGAAGTAATGGCTTACTTCGGCAACGAACTGTTCGCTGCGCTCGTCGCCCTGTGGGAGTCCCGAATCAGGGGCTCGGTTTGAGGGAGGGCGAGGAGGGCAAGGGAAGAGCTTGCGAGGGAGAGGAGACGACCGATATCCTGGCGAAGTTATGGCTATGAATGTGTACGCGTGTCGGTTTTCTACTCTACCGAGATCATGTATTTGGCGAGCTGTGCGGGATGAGGACCATATTGGGTCCGCGTCGTAGTCTTGTCTGGTCGACATGAGCTCGGATATTGCGGACCGTGAGTAACTAGTCAAGTCAAGTCAATGTCGTCGGCTCCGTTGAGAGTCACCGACAAGTCGGGTCAGCCGACTACAGTAAACCGTGTCCGGCCGAGGCGTCCTCCACACAGCCCTTTGTAACCCATGCCCACATAAAAACTCAGCCCGCCACCACTACAAGCACAAACCTCACACACTGCACGCCCCCATCCCCACAATTATCACAACAACAGCATGGCACTCTCAAGATACCCTACTGAGCACTGAGCAGTTCCCTTCCACTCACTTCCTCATCTGCGGCGGATCCATCCTTTTAGCCTCGACCCGTGCCCCACTACAAGTCTGCCTCCTCCATCACAACGTGCGTGACGAGTGGCTGTTACCCAAAGGCGGCAAGGATCGGGGTGAGGGCATGCAAATGACGACGGTACGAGGCGTTCGAGGAGACTGGGTACTCGTGCCGGTTGCTCTCGCTCGACTTGGTCACGCAGGCACCCGCGCCTAATACACACCTGTCTCTCATTACTTGCTGCTACTCCACGGCCTCATATAACAGTCCACATGGCCATGCTCAGCCGTCCTCCCCTCCAACTCAGCAGCGGCCTCGGCACGCCTGGCGTCCCTCGATCGAGTGAGCGCACTGAGCACGCAACAACACGCATCGCGTTCCACGCGTTCCTTCATTCATCACACCTTTTACGGCCCTTTCCCATTCGTTCTGGCGTCACTTCAAACACTTGGCAGACACACTTCTCAAGAACGATTCTTTGGGAGCTTAGTGAGGACAGTCCAAGAAACCGCTTTTAAGACCGTCAGAGGAAATCGATGGTCGTGTCTTGCAATGGACGTTTGACGCCTTGGACGACGACCACGAACGAGAACAGTTCTTTGAAGGCATCCCTGGCTTCTGTAGCTCGGAAGTGGTGAACAACCCCCGGGGCATTCTTCGCACACTGGGTCATTCAAAGTTGGCACACACCCTTGATGTCTTCCGCTCTCGTACTTTATCGTCTAGTTTGCTCTCTGAGACGGTCAGCGGAAGGCGACTTATGGTCTACATGAAGGCCGCTGATGCGCTGGACCATCCATTTCTTACTTTCAACACCATTTGGGAGGTTTTTAGTTCGGATAGGGATGGGGTATTGCGGTCGGTTCAGATGGGGCGCGTACTGAGAAGCTGGTGCCATAGTAGCGATAGTAATACTGCTTCATGTGCACAAGTGATAGTTGCTGGCATCATTACAAGGGTACAGGAACGCGATTACCGTTGGAACGCACTTGTTATGGACCAGTTGGGCATACCAGAGGCTGTGCTGCGGGATTACCTCGCACATGGTGACAGTGTGTTACTTGCCAACTTGATCCACATTACTCGTCAATTGTTTCGTTCCTATCAACGGAATCCGTTGCCGCTTTCCACTCCGAAGCTGTTTCGAGGAACGGTTACCAAATTCGACATTCAAAATACCCTTCCTGGACTACGACGCGACTTCTGTGCTTTGTGGAACGAGATTGTTCTCGAAGGGCACAGCGGGAACCCTTACCTTTCCTACCTTATTCTCAGCTCAGACACATTCGACATTGCATTTTTATATCGCTTTACATCAAGGCACTCATGCTGCCCCGACTGCTTTTGATGCTTCTACCGCTGATCGTGATCCCGTTTTGTACGACCCATCCTCGTTTCCATTGTGCAACATCACAGGTCATCATACGATCACCCCTTCCACAGGGCCAGATTATAGCAGCATACATCTTGCAGAAGAGTCATCACAACATGATCTACCTCCAGCTACCCCAAATCTTGGGTCTCTCCATCCTTCACTCGTGAACGCTGAACACATCCGTTTTACTGCTACTTCACCCGACTCAAAACAAGTTCTCACTGACACCCTTACCATCTCGCCCACGGCCACTTCGGTGGACTATCATCCTGCTCCGGCAATGCCGACATCCATACCTCATCCACTCTTCGCCTTTCCAAGCAATACCATCGATCCGCAATACAACACGGACATTGTCTCTAGCATTCCGTTGTCACATCTCTCCCCAGCTCCAGGCGACGTGGTACCAGCGAAACCGCATTCCCCTTTTGTCTCTCCTACATCCTGTACTGACCAAGAGACTCCTGGTTCTGCATTGGTCCCCTCCACATCAGCAATGGCTATTCCCCGCACTTCCGCGACAGATGACATCTGTTTCGCACCCAAACATGGCACCGAATGACAGAACATTCGACAACAATCACAACTGTCGTACTCCAGACCTCACTAATAACGTGGAGACTTCACAACGGCCACATCAGCTAGCTATGTCCATCCCTGATATAGCCATAAATCTTTCGTATCATCTCCTCGAGACAGAACCCCCCTTTCGCAACATTAGTCGCCAAGAGTAGATGTTGAGGACGTGGTGTACTCTCTGGAGTATCGGATGGCGATGGGCAATTCTGGCCAACAGTCCAAATTATCCTTGACAGGCGTCCTATAGGTGCAGAAAAGTTGCAAATCGAGAGAGCGGGGTGACTCGAGAACAATACATCGCCATCTTCGACAGACGTGGATGAGCCTATGCCAATCCCACACGGGATTGGTAATATCCAAATTGACCCGATCCAATACGTGGATGGGCTATGCCAATCCGACAGGCGATATGAGCCTTCTTGTGAAAGTGCCGTGGAAGCAAGTCGGTCGAAATGAAATATTTCCAGAAGTATCTCTTAGGGGAGCCTTTCAATTGCTGCCCACTATTATTACATGTGGTACGGAGAATCCCTAGTTGCCTACCTGATCGTTTTCAAATTCGAAGAAAGGCAGCAGAAGGCACGGATATCAACCCAGAGATGACTCGGAATGGGTTCAGGGCTGCAAGAAAAGTTACGACAATGAAGGCCTGGGCGGTGGGAAAAAATAAGGGGGGTCAATCTTACCGACACGAGTCACACGACTACTTGGTTACCCCACGGGCCCTGGTTAACTTCATAACGAAATGAGTGAGTATCAAGGGCGTACCAATGGGAGTTCATTGTTGGAATAGAGACCTGCTAGAAAGGGATGAAGAGAGACTCTAATTCTTCGTGTTGAAATTGAAATTGACGCCGGCGGGCACGAGGCCCCGCCACGCTCAAAACTGCTGTCGGACCAGACGTATGTCATACATGAACGTGATGAACTATGAACACGAGGCGCGTCAACTTGTACATAGGCTCGATTGTGGATACTTGTGAGCAATCGCTCGCCCTTCCCATTGTTCAGAATGACACACAGATTATGCATTATTACAGCAGCTTGTAGGTAGACTGTATCGCCCCTACATACGCGCGCGGGTATATATTTAGGTACTTATAAATTACAATGGCACGTGTACTTATATTACAATGTCTCCGTGTGATCTATGATAGCTGGTTGGAACTGCGCCTCCAACAGCAGGCTCGCATGGGATTGATAGTGAGAAGGACGATACCGCCAACCAGAGAGAGTCTGTTACCACTGGTTGGAAAACTGCGGCTGGGACCGGACAAAACGAACGGTTTGCTATCGGTTTACCGCGCGCCGCGCCGCCGGTGTCCGACCGAGACCTCACGTTCAAAACGTTCAAAACCGGTTCTAATGAGTTCACACAGACATAGCAGCAAATCGCAAACAGCTCGAGATCCAACGCTGGAGTTTCTGAAGCTGTTCGTCGAACTGTACAAATCAACTTCCGAGATCAAATAACCCCTGCCCCCTAGTACATACCAAAAAGTAACTAGCGCTGTACCGAGCGGAAGTTGTGGAGTCATACGACATCACGAACATGATATATGGCCCTGCGTGTTTGGTTCATCCCTCCTTTCCGTACTCGACGTTGCTCCCCTCCCTAAGGTTCGTGATAGGGACACTCTTGACTTGAGCCTTTGAAGAAAGCCATGGACTGAGCCGGCGGCTTTGGCTTTCAACTACCTAACCGATTACACATGCATAGAGTGCAAAATGAGCTCAGGGGTATCCAGCCATAGTAAGACCGATAACATACCAGGATGTTTGTTGGTTCCCTATTAAGTCACACGCCACGGCTCAAGCCGCTCAGGCCGTTGAAAGCCACTTGCCGATAGCCGGGCCATCTCAAGCCAAATCCGTGTGGCCAGGATGGCGCAGCTAAATTATGGCTCGGCTTCAACGACGACGGCTCCACGCCACGCCGTGGCAACATTACCAGTGGAAGCGGAACCCCTGGGACCGCCGCAATGCGAGTGCCACTGGTAACTAAAAACTTTGGAGATGGTGGAGGACTTTTATGATTGGGTCGTCGAGTTGGTGGGGTGACGTCGGTTGTAATCTCCGCCTCTGGTAGCACCTCTACAGCCATTTCCTGCATCAAGGCATTCCCAACGTAATGTGCGACATTGCGGGGCAAAAAAAGCTGCTTCACATTAATGAAAGAGCGGAACAACTCCAACAATGGCAAAGGGTCCATGTCGTTTTGCTTTCTTGGAGAAAGCAAGGATGCATCGATGTAAAGGTGAAGGTATCTCACATCAGCGAGGATAGTGGCAATATTGTCGCAGATCTCGGCCATACAAGAGAGTTGCCAGTCCAATGGCATACATTCGATTCGCAACATCATTCGATGCAACATTGCTTGTCGAGAAAGGCTGATGGAAATACTAGTCTTCGAACAATAAAATCTTGCATCATCATAAAAATCTTGCGCATCTGTGCGACAAATGAACTTGAGGAGTTGAGTGGTATCGAAGAGGGTCGCCTGATTAAAGAATATCAAATTGATGTCCTTGAGTACAGGAGTATCGGCCCCAGATAGAAGGCACTCCAAATCCTCGCAAATACCCCGGAATGCAAACCGTTCCAGAGAGGGGAAGATGACGGGTCTTTGTGGTGTAGGGTTGTTTCTCCCTACGATGGGGCGAGCAACCGGGGAAAGGAAGTAGAGGTGAAGTGTCTCGAGGCGCGTCATCATGGGCAAATAAGTGAGGAGTGCTTCTGGGGTGGAATACCCACTACTCGCCGGTATGTCTTCAAGATGAAGAGAAACGAGATTCACAGCCGACAATAGAAGCGTTTGGAGTGTTGGAAAGGCGATCCTGGTCAACTTCAGGACACGTAGATTCGGGAAATGTCCACTCAAAGATTCACCGGGAAGGGTATACCCGGTCTCACTTTGTGTTATAAGTTCCAGGTGTTCTAGCATAGGAAACGGCCCATTAAGCGATCTTTCCCACAGTGGAATTGTCACCGTTAGTTCGACCTTGCATAGGCGATGCGGATGCTGGAGAGCGGCACGTATATTGTCTTCGTCCCCGGAAGCCATGTGCAGGTGTTTGGGACTCGAGGGTTGCAAGTATTGCATGACGATGGGCAATTCTGGCCAACAGCCCAAATTATCCTTGACAGGTGTCCCATAGGTGCAGAAAAGTTGCAGATCGAGAAAGCGGGATGATTCAAAAATAATACATCGCCATCTTCGGCACACGTGGATGAGCCTATGCCAATCCCACGGGCGATATCGGCGACCTTGTGCCGTAGAGGCGAGTCGGTCGAAATGGAATATTTTCAGAAGTACCTCTTCGGGGAGCCTTTCAATTTCTCCTGTTAAGCACAAGCCAACTATTATTACATGCGGTAGGTACAGAGAATCCTTAGTTGCCTACCTAATCCGTCATGAACAGAGGGGTCCGGTTGTTCTTGACTAAGGGTAACAGAGGGATCCAGTTGTTCTTGATTAAGGGTGACTGATCGTTTTCGAATTCGAAGAAATGTCAACCTAGAGATGACTTGGGGCGGACGCAGAGCTACAAGAAAAGTTACGACAATGAAGACCTGAGCGGCGGGAAAAAATAGGGGGGATCAATCTTACCGACACAACTATTTGGTTACCCCACGAGTCCTGGTTAACTTCGTAACGAAATGAGTGAGAATCAAGGGCGTACCGATGGGAGTTCATTGTTGGAATAGAGACCTGCTGGAGGGGGATGAAAGAGAGTCTCTAATTGTTCGTGTCGAAGTTGTCGTCTGTAGGCACGAGGCTTCCGCCATGCTCAAGGCTGTCGGACGTATCTCATACATGAACGTATGAACGTGTATCAACACGAGGTGCGTCAACTTGTACATATTGCATGGGGTCGATTATAGATACTTGTGAACAATCGCTCGCCCTTCCCATTGTTCGGAATGCCACACAGATTATGCATAAATACAGCAGCTTGAAGGTAGTATCGCCTCAGTGACCCTAACATACGCCGCTGCCAGTGATACGTGCCTGAGTAGGTATATTATCTAGGTACTTAAAAAGGCACGTGTACTTATATTAGAATGTCCCCGCAGTGTCCCCGCCCGTGTGATGATAGCTGTTTGGGACTCCGCCTCCAACAACAGGCTCGCATGGGATTGATATATATTGATAGACAGTGAGATTAACGGCCTGAGGGACGATACGCCAATCAGAGTCTGTTACCCGCTGGCGCGAAAACCGCGGTGGACAAAACGAACGGTTCGCTACTGTATATCGGTTCATGAGGGGCCCAGGGTTTCCGCACGCCGCGCCGCCGACGCGTGTCGATCGAGGCTTCACGCGCTTCACGTTCAAATCCGGTTCTAATGAGTCACACAGGCATACTATATTTAACCGGCACATCGTTTTGACCACTCATTCGTTCGCCTCAAATTTCTTTACACTGGCTCATCCGTTGGCCTTCAAAATTCAAAGAGAGCTTCCTCTATTCTTATTAAACAAGACTATCCAAAAATTTGGGCGGATTTTCAAGTGCTTTGAGTGATCCCTTTTTGGAGCTTTGTCACAGTTGCCGGTAGACGGCATGTCGGACTTTCAACCACACTGGAAGTTGCATAAGCAATGGTGAGAAGAAGCGCCAGCGTGGTCCAACCAAGCCAAGAAACGTGGTCGCTTCATCGCTGGCCCTTGGGTGATGGCTCAATTCAAGGCAGATGTTAGGCAGCACAGGAGAAGGAAGGCAAAGCAGAGTGAGATGAGAGATGAGAGAAAGCAAAAGCATCCCAGGCTATTGAGCTTGAACCTGTCTTTGTAAAGCTGCTGCTACAAAGGATTTTTGATAAACGAATCAACGCTTACACACTCAACGAGGATTTAAGGTCAATTGCATGTGCCTTTAAGATTCCAGACAGTGGAACGAAGTCTCTCAGTCAACACCCTCTTCTCGATCGGCACTAGCGATCTCCCAACCCCCTCAAACACCATCTCCACTGGTCCCAAATGCGTAACATCATCACGTCCAACCACCATCTCCTTTCAGACAACTACTATGCTTTAAATCACTCACTTCCCCAGCTGGGCTCATCAAGCAACCCTTCCTTCGCAAATTACAACACTAGATTCACATATACATTTGCCTTATAATCACTCTACTCCATTGCCAGCCCTTAATCTCATTCAATAAGGGTGATCACTGTCAAACATTGTTGCAGAAAGTCATATCACAGTCACAGTAGCACTCGCGGTATACAGTATCTTATCATCATGGACCACAAGCACAAGCGGGGATTGAATTTCGTATGCCTTGAGTTGCCGTGTGTGACAATATGTGACCAAACGAATGAAGTGGTCAAAACGATGTGCCGGTTAAATATAGTAGCAGCGAATCGCAAACAGCTCGAGATCTGAGTTCGTCGAAATGTATAATCAACTTCCGAGATCAAATAACCCCTGCCCCCTGTACATACTAGTACTACGACGCGACGTCATAAACATGATATGGTCCTGGTCCTGAGTGTTTGGGTCATCCCTTCCTTCCGTACTCGACGTTGCTCCCCTCCGCGTCTCTTTGGTCCATATAGACTAGCCCAATGCTTGCGAGCGAGAGCATGGTCCGCGACACCATGAAACGGGTCGAGAGGGCCAGTTCGAGGATCTCCTTGTATGCGCTACGGTTGAAAAGCCATCATCCAGAGTCGTGTGCGTTCTCCGGCCCTGTTTTTTTCTCTTCTGCGGGGTGATGTGCCTGTACTCTCATCTGGTCTTTCGGTTGATTGGATGTCTGGCACAACTGGTTCAGGTTTCGACGTTCGTGCTTGGGAAAGTCATCTCAACATCGCACAGCACCGCTGGCACTGCGAGCGTATCATAGAGACAATTACAACCTACATCTTATCACAAAGCGGCCTGCAGCATACAAGCACGTCCCGCGTCCCCTCCATGGCTTCTCTACCAGCTACAAAGCAGGCATATGTCTGCTCTATGCGCTCGATAACCGTTGGTTATAAATCTCTCTGATTCTGATAGAGTGCTGTTATGCGATAAAGAGTAGCCAATAGTCGGTAAACGGTCAGGAAAGAATGCATTGACACACCTGTCTCACTTTACTTGCTACTACTCCACGGCCCTCATATAAGAGTCCACATGGCCATGCTCAACTGTCCTCCCCTCCAACTCAGCAGCAGCCTCGGCGCGCCTGGCGTCCCTCAATCGAGTGAGCGCATTGAGCACGCCACGCCACGCATCGCGTTCCACGCGTTCCTCGAGCAATCCGCGCGTCTTTTCCTTTGCGTTTGCGTATGCCTCGTTCCCGGTGCTAGCACTCGCATTGGTTTTTGTGCTGGTGTTAAGGTCCGCTGCCGGTAGTGGAGGAAGGGGGAGCCCGACGCCTTGAGGCGGAGGCACGAACCCTGCTGGAGGGGCATTGAGGACTGCGGGAGAGACGCGTGCCGCTCGGATATGAGCGAGAGAGGAGCGGAGGGCCATCTGGATTCCCTATTGTGTGGGGGCGGATTAAGTGTTGGAGAGGGAATGTGTACGTGGAAGAGAAAGACGCACATCTAGGGTTTGGAAGTAATGGCTTACTTCGGCGACGAACTGTTCGCTGCGCTCGTCGCCCTGTGGGAGTCCCGAATCAGGGGCATCGGTTTGAGGGAGGGCGAGGAGGGCAAGGGAAGAGCTTGCGAGGGAGAGGAGTCGACCGATATCCTGGCGAAGTTATGGCTATGAATGTGTACGTGTGTCGGTGTCTGACCTTTTCTACTCTACCAAGATCATGTATTTGGCGAGCTGTGCGGGATGAGGACCATATTGGGTCCGCGTCGTAGTCTTGTCTGGTCGACATGAGCTCGGATATGGCGGACCGTGAGTAACTTAGTCAAGTCAATGTCGTCGGCTCCGTTGAGAGTCACCAATAAGTCAGGTCAGCCGACTACAGTAAACCGTGTCCGGCCGAGGCGTCCTCCACACAGCCCTTTGTAACCCATGCCCACATAAAAACTCAGCCCGCCACCACTACAACCACAAACCTCACACACTGTACACCCCCATCCCCACAATTATCACAACAACAGCATGGCACTCTCAAAATACCCTACTGAGCAGTTCCCATCCACTCACTTCCTCATATGCGGCGGATCCATCCTTTTCGCCTCGACCCGTGCCCCTCTACAAGTCTGCCTCCTCCATCATAACGTGCGTGACGAGTGGCTGTTACCCAAAGGCCGCAAGGATCGGGGCGAGGGCATGCCGATGACGGCGGTACGTGAGACGTTCGAGGAGACTGGGTACCCGTGCCGTTTGCTCCCGCTCGACTTGGTCACGCGGGCACCCGCGCCAGGTTCGCAGACCAAGGACACCGCGACGCCGGTGCGCGGAAGCGAAGAACCGTTCATGCTCACCCTGCGCCGCACCGAGAATGGCGGCGTCAAGTTCATCTGGTGGTTCACTACCGTGTGCACTGGTGAGGACAAGCTTGATGGCACCCAGACCGCCGTCGAGAGCTTCGAGAGCAAGTTTTTTCTCGTGGAAGAAGCGCTTCGCATCGCTACGTTCCAGACGGATCGCGATGTCATTGCGAAAGCCGTCGAACTCGTCCGGGAGACATACCCTGAAGCGAGAGTGGACTCGGAGGAGGAAGAGCCGCAACCCCAGTCATCATAGTCCCAATGAGGTCAGCCCCATTCCCTACTTCGTATCCAGAGCGATAGATCATGTAACATTGTTATTTTTTATATTACTTTCCGGGTTATTTTGGACCAAAGTAGAGAGCAGTACGATACTCTAAGCAGAAAGCCCAACTAGTCACGGTACAGTAGATACCGTCCCACGCAATTTTCCCATTTCCCATGAAGTATGGATCCTTCCGCTCATGTCCGGCTTCTTCACCCACCACATGCACACTTTCGACGAGTTCTCCTCAACCACGCGGCGACACTTCCTAGAATTGTAATTACTGAGGAAGGACGTGGCTGACTTGCTTCGTTTCATATTCGACCAACCACATACACACAGCTTAATGATCCGATCCGGTGCTGTGTAATTCTATAATTTTAACCTCGGTCCAACGGGTCGACAGCTCATTTACGACAACTACTAGGATACTACTAGCACTGCTAGTTGGACACCTGTCCATATTTCATCAATTGGCTGGACCGTGGATTGACGGTGGTGTAATAATACAGGCGCTAATGTGCACTCCTCGCTTACTGCGCGCTCCACCGAATGTACCTTGTGTTGCCTCTGCCCTTCGATTTCCCTGAACGCTTCTCACGTGAAACCTGGGCCAAACATACACACCGCCGCAATGCGTAATACGCATAACATCATACCCTCTTCCCAAATGGCGCGCATCTCCACTAGTCCCTGCCTCTTTGTATACACCTGGTGATGGCTGCATTTTTAAGGACCGAACACCACAGCGAGGGTATGCCTGCCGGAATGCACCTGCGGCATCTGATGTACTAAGGTCGATATCGATAAGCACTGGCTGAAAAACTTCTAGGACTGCTCGCCTTTGTGGCAGGCAGTCATGGTGAGGGGCCAATTAAAGTGAGCGCGGAACAGAGTTTATTCGGTAAGCCAAGACAGCTAGCACAGGCACGGATAGATTTGCGGAGTTACAAAACCATACAAGCACGCGTTTCGGTATCGTTAAGGTGCGTCACGGTGGAGAGGGCTGGCGCTGCCCGAGGATGTGGTGGTCGGTTGTCTTTGTGCTTATCTCAGCGTCGGGTAACATGTCCGCTACGCTTCCCACGCCTGTCATCCCTTGCCCTTTGCGCCTGCTGTCCATGACACCTACTCCAACAGAGATCGGGCCGACCTCCATCAACATCACATTCTTATGAATGAAGATAGTTGTTCCATGATTGGTACGCAGCAGGTCGATAATAATAGCGATGTCCCACTCGTCTGCGCATACTTATCTCTGAACCTATGAGAGGAACGCCCTGCCATCCTTGATGCGCCGAGACTCCTCCGGAGTCCTCCCAGCCCAGTGACCGGCCGCTTATAATTATCTGATCCGTGTGTCTAACTGTTTTACGCTTATCATATCGCTATCTTATCAGCGTCTGGTGCCTTCCTCCTTCTCGCCCGCTGGTCATCCATACCCTATTCCTCCGTCGAAATGCCATCTTTCACTCCCTTTTTCCCCCCTTCTGTCCTCTCCCGTCGTTTTCGTGGCCCACTCCTCGTCCTTGTTTCCTTCGGAGCCCTCGCTGCTCTTACACTCCTCCTTTATCTGCACTATCTTTCCACCTACATCCCAAATGACCTCCTCGTTTTCTTGCAGGATCTTCCCAAACCAGAAGTGGGTTGGTACCCGCCTCGCTTTTACGAATGGCACGACATGGAAAAGCGGCTGCCTCAGCATGATCCTGACCTGCACTACCCCCAAGGTCGGACAGGCCGCTACGTACGCTTCTCAAACCAGGTGTGGGGTGCGCTTTCTACTTTCCTGCAATCCAGCTGGTTACGCGACCGAACTAAAACATTCATTAGGCCTAGGATGGGGCAATGCGATGCAGGAGTTGCTGTTGAACGCCCACCTTGCGCACCTTGCCAAACGAACGTACGTCCTTCAATCCCTATCATCTTCGTGTCGTATCCTTTCGTGCCCGCGTGCACTCACACAACCACTGTCTTTCTCGTTCTTTCTCGACTGGCTAGATACGTGTTTGAGAATTATACCTGGGACAAGACCGTGTCTGGGGACTTCTCCAGCTTCAATGGCAAGCAGATACCCGCGCGCGTACCCTTAACCGCGCTACTCTCTGGTGCGCAGCATTTTCTCACATATAGTTTATTGTGCGCCAGCAGTAACCCATTCAACTCCGGCCTTACTTACAGGCCCAGTCGCCGGACAACCTTTTCCTCCGTCCGCGGATCGGTATGCGCCACCGGCGGTCATTCCCGAGTTCTTCAAGGAAGTATGCCCTGATCCGACTATCATCGATTGCAAAGAGGTCAACGCCGCATTATCGGATGCATCTGCCACGACCATTGTCCAGAGGTGGATCGACAAGCTTGAGCAGACGGAGGATCGGTGCGTTGAGATCAAGGAGCATTCAGGACAGATCTTCGATTTCTAGTATGTTCTTCTCTCGCTGTTATTTTTCTCTCCCTGTAAGATCGATTCTAATTAGTTGCTGGGACAAGCTTATTCGGTGAATCTAAAAGACTACTTGACATATGGCCCTCACTCATCAAATCGCCAATCCTGACACACTTTTCCTGGTCACCTCTCATCACCGCCGCGCTTGCTGCAAATGTACATGTCATTCACCCCGCGCTGGCCAACAGTACTCCATCTGATTTCATGCCCTCATCCGCACCTTCTCCCCTCCCGGGCTTGCTGGCGTTACATATCCGGCGTGGAGATTACATCGAGCACTGCAAGAAACTGGCTAGCTGGTCTGCGGGCTATATGGGCTTCAACGAGTTCCCTGGCCTACCGGACCGGTTCTCCTCTCCATCTGCCAGTGTGCCCAACTTAAACAACGTACCACCTGAAGAGCAGTACGCGCGTTATCCTGCGCACTGCTTCCCCGAGATCGAGCAGATCGTCACACGCGTGCGCGAAGTGCGCACCTCGCTTCTGCCAACGACGACGCTCACGCGCGTGTACGTCCTGACGAATGGGCGGCCGTGGTGGCTCCAACAGCTCAAGCATGCCCTTCAAGAGGACGCGCGGCTGAAAGAGGGCCTGGGCCTGGGCGAGTGGGAGCATATCGGGACGAGTCGGGACTTGAGGCTGACGCGTGAGCAGCGGCACAATTCGCAAGCGGTAGACATGGCCATCGCTCAGCGCGCGGATGTCTTTGTCGGTAACGGGGTGCGTACTACTATTAACCAACCCCGTTTCTTCTTTGGGAACGGGCTTAGATGTATTGTTATTGATCGGCAAAGTTTAGTTTTCTAGTATGACATCTAATGTGGTGATGCTGCGCACTGCACAGGGCGTTGAGTGGAACAAGACCCGATTCTGGTAAAATTTTACGCGTTAATCTGTATTTCCACGAGACAAGTGAGGGCTTTCTGGCGGCCCGAGGCGAGTTAATGCTCAACTCGAATGCCGATTTTTTGGGTTTTTCGGCGGGGCTTATCCTCGTCGCGTTCAGATTCATGTATTCTCGGCGAAAAAGCTTGTGATTCTTTTTTGAAATGCATTACAAACTAACATTTGTACTTATACAGTATGTTCTTGAAGCTTTGACGAGGTTCTGCGATGTTTAAACTTCCGTGCGAAGTACTTATGATCAAGGTGATCTTATCTCTGTATGTCTTGAAATAACGTGACTGCGTACTTTACCTTCGTAGGTGAAACATGTGCCGATCATTTTGTATCCGGCGTTTTATGTTTTTTTGGCAAATGGCCAATTTCTCCAATCAACTAGAACCTTCTACAGTACTTATTAAGTACATAAAAAGGGGGCTCTTCTCTCGACTTCGAATAACAAGATTGTGTTCCTCTTCCCTTTCCCTCATGCGTGCACCTCTCAAGAACCGTCCTTGATGCCTCACATCTTATCTCTTCTTGCTTGACCTTCTTCTTTGCACACGTGCCCACTGCGTGGCACTTATACTAGGCCGTGTAACCCAGTAACCTGCAACCAACAAGTCGACAGATAATTACTCTGTACCGAGACTGTACGCAACGTGCTTCGTCCTCCGTACGACCACCTCTCTGTGATATTAGACCCCTGACCCTGGTCTGTTACGTGCCTCTCCAACTGGCCATGTTGACACGGTCTGGAACACCTGGTTCATTACAACAACTATGTTGACGTGTTCTGGCTCGTCCCAGCAGTTTGATCGTACGCGAGGCCTTTCCCTGTAGTATTCTTGAATACTTGCAAAGCTTCATCGAAGATTGATTAAAAGCGCGAGTTTAGGGCGGTCGCAGAGTGAGACATGGCGGTAGTGTGTGCGAATAACGGCTGTATCAGGTGAGGCTAGAGTAGATATAAGGCCCGGGACATCTGGCTGGGCCGTAACGGCCGTAACCCGGTGAGCATACACTAGGTCAACTGTAGGACGTCGATTAGGCCATACTCGAAGTTTACGTCACGAGATCTGAGATTTTCCAAAAGTTACGACCGATGTGGCATTTGCAGAGATTACAAGACGTCTTCGCCTTTACTCTCGACGAGCAATGCCACGAGAGGAGGGCACTGCGTAAAAGGGATGGCACGAAGGATCTCATATTCTTCCCCATCCAATTTCTCTAACAGAGGACCAAGGGGACTGTGTAGAAGGAAAACATCATGCTATCAAGGCCAAGTCAAAATCCTAAGTAGCAACTCACAACCCGACCAATACAAAATTCTGTCGACTACATATGGAACTGCCAACTGAACATCTGAAATCTCGCCCTAGAACCTGGAACTATAGGCCCGGAAACAACAGGAACTGCTCTGCCTCCGAGATCTGAACGGTCGAGGATTGCGCCGGGGGGGGAGGGGAAGCGGACCGCTGCTCATTCATTAAGTGGGAAATGATCGCACGAAGTTGTGGAGCAAGGTTGGGTTGAGAAGCAAGATGCTGCAAGTCACCGTCTACACTCTCTACCATCATTCCCAGCACCCTCGCTATCGATCCCTCCACGATGGGAGGGGCGTCGTCATTTTGTCCGGATCCGGACGACGCGTTCTTGCGATACTCCTGGATGGCTTTAAAGTCCCCTTTTGCGACCTCAATGGGAGTGATCTTAATTTCTGAGAATAACTCTTGAAATCCCGCGCAGTTTCTGCAGTGGCGCTCGGTAGAGTCGTACCTTCCGGCCCTGATCACAACAAGCAGTGGTGGTCAGAATTCCGCGCATCAAACTGATCTGGTAAGAGACGCTTACTTGGCATTTTTGCACTTGGGATGCAGAGCAACGAAAGCAGGGCACGTGAATGAGGGGAGCAAGTGTTGGAACTCAGGCGGAACTCTGTTGAAATGTCGGTTCGAGAACCGATGTTTCTGCAAGGTCGAGATATCCTTGCCACCGACGACCTCGCAACATCCGACGTAATTCGCCTGAAGAGCGGCTTGTACATCGACTGGGAGCTTGTCCTTTGCAACAGCGTGGTGAGTACACAATTACTCAGTTCTGAACAAGCTTAAATCAACGCACCATCATATCGGCATACCCTGTTCCAGGGCGTCGTTTGTTTGGTCCTCTACGCCGGAGGGGTCCAGGCCGCCTCGCCCTGCGCTGAGCGGCCCGCATGGCCACAGGTGCGAGGTGTCCATCCCCCTGCAAAGAGGGGTCCTCAGGGGAGGCCTCAGCCCAGTCAAGGGGTGTCTGCAGAGACCGGTCGATTGAATCTGTTTCCAGAAAGGACGATGCGGGGTCAGAGGAACTCAATGCCGATGAATAGATTGATGCAGAGTCAAGGGAAGACGCGGATGAAATCGTCGATGAGATGCTAGGCGTTCTGGAGATTGGGGTTGGGATTGAGGTCGGCATTGAGGTTGGGATTGGGGTCGGCATTGTGAAGCCATGAGCCTCGTTGTACATCAGGAAGGCAGACTCAAGTCCTCTGTCAAGGCATTGAGGGTAAAAAGACCCATTAAAGTTCGTGTTGAACAAGTCGTCTGCTTTGGATGAAAGACTTTCGTAGAGATATTGATTCGGAAAAATATCACAGAACGTGGTGGGGAGAACCATGTGGAAGGAGTAGATGGTAGTGGGAAAGGGAGGTGAAAAGTGAACTTGACGACCTGGACTGCATGAGTCTCCCACTTTTTAAACTAAAACCGGGAACCAAAGGGGGGGAACTTACGGTGTTGTCCAACTCTCAACGATCGAGAAACGTTGTGGATACAGATTAGTGATTGAAAAAGCTATATAAAACTGTGCAGGCTAAGATACGAGGGAGTCACCAAGGGGCCGGAAGTCCGCCAAGTTCGCATGCTTTCAAAGCTCGAAAAGCTCTGCCACAGCACCCGTTGGAGGGAGAGGGACTGATGAGTTCAAGAGATCGCATCCACAAGCTTCTCTTTGCGTGCAATGCAACAGACAAAGCAAAACAAAATAGAGAAAAAGCTCCGAGGAGTTCAGCGGAATTTAACGCCACCGCGTTCATGACATAAAGTTCCCATTTCCAGGCAGGATTTGGTTCAAGATCTCCAAGTGATCGAGAGATGGAGGTTGGGCCTGTGGATGAAGCGTCGCCTGCTTTGGGCTGAGGTGGAAGATCCGAAAATCATTCTACTGTACCAAGAAAAGAAAGCTGATGAGAAAAAATGCGTACAGTATTATTGCTTGCGCGCGCGGCTGGGCACACCGCCGTCTCCAGATTATATTTGCATTTGAGGAGGGAATGTAAGATGTAAGCTAACTAAGGAAAATTGAGGGCCCACTGGCATCTCCGAGCCCCTAATCGTCTTTGCCCAATCGTACTTGTACTGTAAACCTAGGACTTTCTCCGTCTCTGTCTTGCACTTGCGAATTTCCTCGAAAACCTTTTGCGGGTACGTCGCGTTCCTCATTTGAGGATGCAATACACGGCTTTCGAAACTTGGGGAGCTTTTTGTCAACTTGGTGCACAGGAATACATTACTACCATGGTATGATGTGGAAGAAAGCGACTTGGGCTCGAGGTAGACCTGTGCTTTGGCTCCACTGCCCTGACACTGGCAACCTGGTGACTGAGACATACGCTAGCCGCGCAGCCGAAGGATACTGCTTCGAAACAAGGTTGATAAGCGAAGGATGAACATACCAGCGATCACTGTGATCTCCTACCGTTATCAGAAATCTGGGTGCCTGAGTTGCAGAAATACCAGGGCAAGACTCCACTCAAAAGCGTGCTCCTCGGCAATACTGGTCTCTGTGGATGGTCTACGTGCGCGGACAATATTACATAATTAGGTGACGAGGGTATCTCAGACATCATAACAATGCGCTTGCAGACAAAGTCAAGGCACAATGGTATCAAGAGTGGTCAAAAGGAGACGGGGGGAGATGGCCCCTCAGTCGCTTATCTTCTCCATTAGAGCAGACTCGGCTGGGTTGGGCGCCTCTCGCGAGACCTGCTGCAGCTCGACAGCAAGCTGTTCAATCTGACCCTTTTTGAGCTCTGCGCTATATCCCCAGGATCAATATTTTGGGCGGAGCGCTGCTTGTCCGCGTTGGGCCTAAAAAATAAACCGTGCTATCTCTCTGAGGCTCGAGGGGAAGATAAAAAGGATGGACCGGAACAGCGAGGGCGGACGAGATCAGCTTGACCCCCGGCCCCCATTACCTTCCAGCGTTGCTGGCCGGGGTAATGACAGAGATTCTGTTTAGAGGTCGCCCACAGGTCGTCATGGCCGACCGACCGGTAAACGAGTGATGGCACACCTTCCTCTGCGCATAGATAAAAGTGTGCAGTGAAGGGTTTTTCATCATTGCATTCACGACTCGGATGTACGTTCTAGAGTTCTTATTAGCCAAAACCTCACTCCACTACGAGGAAGGTGGTCGTTAGAGACACGAGCAGTATCGGGACATATAGGAAGGCAAGACCGGATTCGTCGTTAACGCAGAGCCCGGGAGAACCTGCGGGAAGAAAAGATAGGCTGTGTGTATTAAGTCAGACCGCGGTCCAATTCCGCGCGTTCTCGAAAGAAAATCCACTCCTCGATAGCACGCGTCTACATTGAAAGGCCACGTTCGCGCGATGAGATTAGCGGTACGGTAGAGCGGAGAGAGGGTGGTGAAAACTCACCACTTCTTCTTCGAGATTCCAACTTCTGCACGAGCGTAGCGGTCGTTACCCGGCTTGGCAAGCCAAGCGCAACCGCCACAGCTGCTGGACGCGGCATCTTCGAAAAATGAACCCTCCACTGCTGCACCACCACCACTTCCTCTGGCCAGACCAGGAGGTGTAATCGTACTGCACGGACAAACCCTCGCTCATCCCCGTGCTCGCGCTGAGAGACATGAAGTGCACCGCACTGGGGGGACGGCGCATCCTGCAGTGAGGGCGTGGAAGGCTGAGGCTGCATTAGAGGGGGTAGATGCCGATGCCGCAGTGCGCGCGTCGATGAATGGCCCGCCGAGAGTTGTCGACACCTCCTGAGAGTGGTGGCGCGTCGCCATCATGAGTGTCACATAAGAGTGCGCGGACAGAGATTGGGCTCGGTGGCCCGGAGGTCGACCGGTAGATTCGGTCCGACAACCGTTGTATAAACGGCCGCATGTGCGCGACTGTGCACGCATCGAAACGCACCTGAGTAAAGATGGCGACCAAACCAAGCAGCCATAAATACATTGGATATTCCCTATCGCTATGTCTTCCGTCGCTCAACGACTGCATCCGAATATCTTGAGCTCATGACGTCCAGGAATATCCAAAACTGCCATGCCACCTAAGTTTATCGGAATTGGGATCTACGTACAGATTACATGACGATTCACTGTTAGTTCTATGTCACTCCCTAATCGATATATTGACAAGTAGGGGATCATAGTGCACCAAAAACCAATCTTGAATCTTCTCTTCCCACCCTTCATAAGAAAACCCGGGAGCCTTGGAGAAGCGGAAGCGCCGCAGCATCCAGCAGAGCACCATGCGCATCTCCATCAGGGCCAGGTTCTTCCCAGCGCAGGTCGCCGGTCCATATGAGAAAGGGAAGAAAGCAGCGGCGTTGTGCTCTCCGGGGGGCGCGTCAGAGCTGAACCAGCGTTGTGGAAGGAACTCTTCAGGTTCTTGAAAATAACGTGGGTCACGATGGATGCTGTACGTATGGAGGAAGACCTGCGTCTGCTCGGGTATAACT